>SNQJ01S0062339.1:42902-64152 GCA_010110895.2 Picea sitchensis
CCTCTGCACCAGTGTCGACTGCTCCAACTCACGACTCCATGCAATTTCTTTTATACAGTTGGCAACTGTATGTACGATATGTACAGATGTATGGTCCTCCTCTTTTTTTTTTTTTAATTTCTTTAACTTGGGTTTTGTTTTTAACCCCTCCCTACAACTTCACGATCTCAGTGCAACCTGGCTTCCTTCAGAGTCTCGACTCTGATACCATGTTGATTTCTAAACTTAACACCAGGGTATTAATTCCAAGCAAAAATTGATTTACTGAATAATATCATAGCTAGGTTATCAACGAAACAATTAAATAAGCGAAAGCATAATCAGAAACCGAACACATTTTTACATGAGATTTTATGGGTAAACAACCCCTGGAAAAACCATTGTGGGAAAAACCGGATCTGTATGATTTTATTAAATAAAAGCAGGGTTCCCGTCTTGTGATAATGGCCCTTCTGAGGAAATACAAATGCTGCAGCGAATAGCCTAGCTCACCTGGCTGCTATCTCCCTTGCTACCTTTCCTCGACCCCTGCCCCTGCACAACTGAGTGCTCACTCGCTCTTTGTGTACCATCATTGCGTCTCCTCTCACTCAGGCTCCCTTTTATTACATTGAGTTAGCCCTAAGTCCAAAACCCTAATCTTCTAAAGTGATCAATGACCGAGATCTAATCTCATGTTCACTTTAGATTTGACGATTAGGATTTAATCAACTCACTTAAGTTATTAATGCCAAGTAAACTTAGGCATTTAACTTAATTAATTAAAAGGTCATTCACTTTAATTAATGACTCAAAGTGAACTTCCTAAAGTTTATTGAGTGGTTACGAGGATGACTTCCACATGCTAGACATAGAGGCTACGTGGAAGTACCTGTTCGACGCTAATACATCAATAGAGTTGAGAAAGTCTAGAGCTTCTTCGTTTCGCTGCACTATCAAATGCAAGAGGATGCTTCCCTAGCCCATCATCTAGGCAAAGTTTGAAGCACACCCCTTCTAGATAGAGAGCAATTTTCAAACTAATTGAATTGTTGCATGGCCTTTGGAGTTTTGCAAACTCAGTTGTCAGCAAGGGTTGATATCCATACCTTGCCCTCTCCTCCTTCGACGCCATTTCCTAGTTCATCCCCTCTCTCGGGGAGAGTATAGTGCTTATTTTCAAATGTTTCATGTTTCCTTCAATTATCTGGCATATTGGTGGATCACTGTCCCCCATTTTGGTTCTCTTTAGTTGCCCCTAGGCACCTCCTTCCTACTAGGCAGGGGATGAATGGGGTTATTAGGGAGGATATTTACAGGTGTTATATTTAGGTCACTTAAATTGGACCTCTGGGGGGGTCAAAGCCCTAGATGGTCTTTGTTGCAGAGTACTTCATGGAGCTAAGGGATGACCTTATTGTTAGGCCTTTTTATATGCTTTGGTATTGGATGCATGGGCTCAAATTCTCCTTAGCTCAATTTTAGGTGGGCTCTTATTAGCTTTGGATGGAAGTTGAACCCCGAATATCCATAGGAGGATATATTATGTCGACTTTGCCACAGACATGAGTCTAAGACAGAGGAGCACATTGTATTCAGATGCACTTTGTTCTATGAGACATACTGACTGTTCTTTTGTTTGTTTAGAAAGTTGTACAACGCCTTCTCCACATTCTTTTGGTATTTGGAAAAGAGGTGCTTGGCCTTATATATGAGAGAGGCCCTCAAACTTAAATCTCTTGTCCTTTGGCCACTCTCTTGGTTATATACTACTTAGAGAATCACATCATTTTTTCCAGTGCTAGCAGTGGATAGGGCTACCAAGAGGTAGTGAGAGATAACAATACTACCATTCTAGCTCCTAGATTTGTTAGAGCCCAAGGGGCAATTTGACCCCCACCAACTAGACCCATTGTGGAGTTGTCGACTTGGATCTTGAGACAACTCATGCTAGACAAGCAGATAGTCCACTTTCTTGAGATTTCAACAGTGGGCCATCTCCTCTAGACATAAAAAGATAGTTCTCGATCTAGTTTTTGCTCATCCTCCAATCTTCTATCCAAAGTTTCTTTGCTTTAGTTGTTGACTTGGATCTTGAGATAGCTCACTCTAAACCAATAGATAGTCCACTTCCTCTAGATCCCAGTAGCGGGCCATCTCCTCTACACTGAAGAAAGTGCTTGAACTAGTTCTTTTTCGTCCAACTAGTGTTCTATCCAAAGTTTCTTCTCTTCAATCTTCGATGGTAGGAGAGTTGCACATCTGACAATGGATACTTTAGAGAAGGACAACTTCCCCTCTCCTCCTTTAGGTGGCATTTGGACACTCTTTTATTTTGTACCCTTTCCTAGAGCATTGTTTTCCTCTTTGGTTTTGAGCCTTTTGAGTTTAGATCTTACATATTAGCTTTGCTTTTATAGGAGTAGCCTTAGCACTCTGGCTTTGTATTGACACTTTTGTATTACACACTCTTATTGACCTAGTTTTGGTCATTTGCTGGACATGAATAAATTATCTTATCTATAATATATATATATATATATATATATTTTTTTTTTTTGGGGAAAAATCACTAGAAGTTTCTAGAAATTAGATAAAATACATGGAAATTCGAAGATTTATACAAAAATATCACCAAATCCTTAAAATTTTCTCTGATCTTATTATAACTTACATATCTTGACAAGAAAAACTAACTAAAAGATACTATCCGAACTATTGTTGACAACTTCTTGCTTGTAGGTGCCAACTAAGCTTAAACTATGCAAGATAACAAAGATTGATTCATTTGAAGATTTATTCTTTTTATTTTTCTCGTTCTTTCTTAATTTTTGCAATATACATAATGACAGTCTTGTCATTTGTAACCTCCAAATCCTCTAAAGAAGTAATATCATCTTGTTTTTGTTAATGTATTTTATCTTCAACCTTTTATGAGTATTTTTCTTCCTTTATGGAGGTTGTTTTTGAACAACGTATGTTTCATATGTATCTCCTTAGTTTGTGTCCACATCTACTTGTTTGGAGTAGTCTTTGTCTTCAAGGGGATTTATCCACAACTTTGGGCTTGCTAGAATTATTAGTTTATGAAACTTGATATTATGCACATCTACGATGTAACACATACTATTAACAATGTCCTCTATTGTTAAGTGTATCCCTCTCTTATCTTGCTCCACTCAACATTGATATCACCATATCTCAACATCCCTTTGGTTACCCTCTAATGACTTATTTGAGGTGTATGCATCCTTGTTCCGGTGTCAGCCTTGTTGACATTGACACCATCTCTTCATCCTTGTGAGAGACAGACCCCACAACTTTGCACCTGAGTGTTGTTCATATTTTCTGTGCCATGTAATTATCCTTAGCAACTTGCAACTAAGGATAAGTGAACCCTTCTCTTATCTTGCTCCACTCAACATTGATTTAACCATAACTCAACATCCCTTTGGTTACCCTCTAATTACCTATTCTTGTGTGTATGCATCCTCGTTCTATTGTCAACCTTGACACTATCTCTCCATCCTCGTGATAGACCCACCACATGACATTTATTTCCCATGTAAGGTTTACTTCGAAAATGGTCCCATGATTGCTACTCGTCTTCAACCAAATTTTTTTAGGGCTCTTTGTAACAATGATCTCCAAGATTTTCTTGCTAATGTCTATCTCTAACCTTTTCTTGCTATTGTCTAGGTTTCTTTGCACAATGCAAACTCTTTTTAACAATGCTTTCTAACCTAGCTACATTATGAATGTCTAGGTTCTAGTGTCCACAATGCATATAATGTGTTGCAAAATAATGTATTTTGTCCACTTAACACATGTGAATCCCATTTAACCTAACTACAATTGTTTCATAATAACTTAACAAGGTTCCTAATTCACTATAAGACAACCCAACATACGCTTTCTACTTAACCCATATCTTTTTGTGATAATAGATACATAGTTTAATGGTCATACCGTAATGTAATTTACACAATGTATTGCTTTTGCATTGGGATTTAATTAAAGTGACTTTAATTAATCAATAAAGTCACATGTTTTTGTTACATTATGGCTAAGTTGCAAGAAATGCCTACCCCTCCTTATATCGATGCCCAATACATCCATACTAGTACAAAATGCATCAAAAGCATGTTGAGTTGTACCTTACGACATTTCATGATTTGGAAACCTTGTATGGTTTGACTCAATGTGTTTCCAGTGCTTTTTAGTGCCCACTTTTTGTCACTTTTCTTAAGCTGTTCGTGTCCACCCAAGTGCTCATGAGGGGCGTGGGACCCATTAAGAAGACCAAAATTCCCTAATCTATGGAAGACGAAGACAAATTAAACTCTCATTTATTTCTAAACCTACTTAATTTTTACATTTATTTGGAAAAAGAGAAATCTCTAGAAAACCTAACAACTTCTCCTTTTCTACAAGAAAACTCCTTTCACTCTTTCCTCACTTTCTTCAACAACAAGAGCTTCCTACAACAACAATAAGCATTTTACTTGTGATTTGGAGCAACAGGAGCAAGCTTTGGTGCGTTTCTTGAAAGAGGATGGTTGTGGGTAGCCTCATTTTTGATGAACACCATTCTTCACTGTTTTTGTTGCATTATTGGCTTCTCAAAGTGGTGTTTCTTATGTTCCTAGACTTGCTAAAGCAACAAAATGAATACTAGTCTTTGGAAGTATGTTATTGATCTCAAAAAATGCTTGGTGGGGTTTCATGTGAATGGAAGTGTATTCTATGCAAAATAGACAAGATTTTCAATTGAAAATAGTTGATATTTTGCATGAAGGGGGATTCGATATTGATGTTTGTGCACATACAACAAAAACAATGGTGAGGGTCCAATATGAGAGAGCATAATGATGCTCAAAGTTTGAAAGATCAAAGAAATATTCTTGGTAGCAACACTAGCTTCATTGTTGACAGTGAGCCAAGGATTGGTCATGAAGCTACTCATGACCAATCAAGATTCAATCAAGTATGTCAATGGAGATTTGGGAGGGTGATGTGGTTAGTCATTGTGTGAAGGTATGAGCAACAATAGTAGAGGTTTGGCTTTTCGTAGTTTAAGGGGTATTCACACGTTAGATCAAAGTCAATGTTGGAGGTAGAAGTAATTGCCATAGGCACCATGTTAATGGCAGGTCATGCTTGATGAGGTTATAGGGTTGGAGAAGAGAAGGAAGGAGGTAAGAGTTAAAAAACTAAATTTGTCTTTTGGCTTTTCAAGGCTGGAGTTTTAAATAAAAAATTACATTTTTATGATTGGTGGTGAAATTAAAAAATGGCGAGTCTTCATAATCTTATGCACTACGACTCCCAAAAATTTCATGGGTATAATTACAGTGTATGGAAGCAAAAATTGTTTTTGATTACATAGGGTTGTTGGTGTAGGTGATGGGCAAGGTGGTAAGAGATCTAGTTGATGAGTTGCAATAAGAGGAGTTTGATTCCAAAACAGGGGAAGTTGTAGCATTCATAAAGCTTTTCATCACTGATCAAATGCTTTCGTACTTACATGATGTGATGAATGCATGCATTGTGTGGAGAAGTGTGATGGAATTGCATGAAACTTCAGATAGAGGTAGGATGTTTTACAACAAAAGTTCATTGTACAAGGAGGAAAATACAACATGTTCCCAATTGAGGTGATGTGGTCCCCAGGAATATGTTTGAGCCCATCTTCCATCTTTTGAGCATTTTTGGAAGCTTTGAACTAAGTTGGATATTGTAAGAGAATTTGCAGTAATCCAATTTCTAGATTACAGGAATAACTTGGCACTTGATTTGTTGAGTAGTGGCTTAGTGTTTGAGATGTGGTGTCACTTTGTAAACAATCTAGATTCACACTCTGACAAGTGTAGGGCCCTTGTGTGTGTGTGTGTGAGGGAAGGTGTTTGGCCTCTTGGAGTTGGTTTCTCTCTGTCATCAAAGGGGATTAACACATGTTCAACATGGCAGATTGGTTTATAAGTGGACTTGAATAGGATATGGCATGTTATACGATGGAGCAAAATTTTAGGTTCTACAAACTTGTCTTTGATGTAGAAAAGGAGGGCTTTGAGGTCATCTTGGGTAGGGATGCTGGGATAGAGACTTTCTATATCAAAGGTGAAAAGTAGGTTATTCTTAGGAAAATACTAGTTGCATAGATCTTTAATAAGAATCTCAAAATCCACTAGATGTTTTTTGGTTCCAGTGAGACGTGGAAGAGTGTGTGGTGTAACCATTTTTGAGCAGATACATGTAATCAGCTAATTTGTGAATTTTAGGCAATAAGAAACATGATTTTGTGTGATATTGTTTAATCTGTTAAATAAAGACCTTTTGCTTCTTGTGGAAGGAAGGATCTTGACAAAGAAGATGATAGAGAGAGATGTTTACTTTGGGAACTTTTGGCACTTCATCATAAACATTAGTGTCAGAAAGTTGACAAAGAGCTTATGAAATGTACTAGTCCTCGTTTATAATGGTAAGTCTTTATTTTTTATTGGTTCGGAAAATTTGAATAGAGGGGTCATTGTGTCGGGGGAAGACAACTCTTTTAATATGTTGGGGAAAGGTAGACGTTGAAAATGGATAGTTCTTTGAATCTCGTTTCTAACAGGTTATTTTCTTCCAGGGGTATTCTTTCTGGGGGAGGCATTTTGAGTTGGGTTCCCAGTTAGGATTAAACACTCTGAAAGGTGAGATATAGTCTTGTTTAGAGTGGGGATGAGCTCTTTTGGGGTTGAAAAACCAACAAAGTTTGAGATTTCCTTGAAAGGATTTAAATTCTTGTGTATCAGATGCAAGCGAGGTCCTTGCAATTTAAATTGGAGTATATACCCCCTCTCAGAGTTTCTAATCCTAGTTGGGAATCATAAGCAAATGAAAGGGAGGTCCTTGTAATTTAAATTAGAGAATATCCTCGACACTCAAAGTTTCTAATCCTAGTAGCGAATCAAAAGCAAACCATCCCTATTGGAAAGAATACTCCTTGAAGGTCAAAACCTGTTAGATGGACTTAATGGAATCCCCTTTTTCTACATCTTTATCTTTCCCCACCATATTATAATAGATGTCTTAACCTTCAGCAATGATCTCTCTATTCTAACTTGCTTAGTTGATAAAACACTAGGACTTACCATTCTAAACTAGGAGTAATGCATTTTAGAAGGGCTTTGTGAACTTTATATCTGTTAAAAATATCTCAGACAAACACTTAGTCACAAATCAGATTTCAACCTCCAATAAAGACTTCAGTAAACTACTGTACTTTATGAGCAGAAACACAGAATGACCAAGACCTAGAAAATATAGCGGCGGAAAAATAAATGAACAGCAGACACATTCACCACATTTGACACAGAAAATTTAGGCAAAGCCTCTGGAAAAACCCACAAGGGGAAAACCAGTCCAAGAGAGTATTCTTCTTATTGGGCTCAGAGATTAAAATAGCAGCCTGCACATTAATTACACAGTGCTGAACTTACAAACTGTGCCCACAAACACATTTATTTCTGTACCCAAAACTCACAAAATCATTAACAGGAATCTACATTGAAAACTGTGCAAAGATTCAGCAGTACGGCCTGTACTGTACGGTCTTTACAGGCAGCAGAAACTCCTTTTTTGTATGGACTGTAGGGACCAAAACTCAGCAAAAACAACACCTAGAAATCTGTGCCATCTGCAGCCTCGATTTCTGTGCATACGCAGCTGTAGTTCCCCCTTCAAATCCATAGTGTACGGCCCCTTTCTCAGCCGTACGGATTCTGCCTGTGTCTTGAGATGCGTGCCCACACTTTATCTTGGGATTTGCACCCCCTTTTGCTGCTGTTATTTCGCTTCTCCTTCAATTCAAAACTCTTGGAACTTTTTTGAAATGCATGCCTTTATGTCTCCCTCAAGTTGCTTTTACTGACTCATTTAGGGTAACTGCCTCGATCCTTGATCTTCTGTGGCTGAGATTCACTCTTAGCCCACAAGATTGACGGATGTGACTTTACAAAGTCACTTTATAAAGTTCCTTAAGTGAGACATTTGCTCGGATTCCTTCCTAGGCACAATAAATGCAGAAGTACCTCCGAGCTACCAAAATCTAACAATATGATTGAGGCTTCTGAAGAGGTACCATAGGTTTGTTGGGTAAATGTCTTCTCCCTTCATTATCTTCTTTGTCAAGCTAGCACCTTATTTCCACAAGAAGAGGTCTTTATTAAACACATTAAGCCAAATCAAGCTAGAGTGTGTGTATTGTACTTATTGCCAAAAATTCACAAATCGACCTTGTTTTGTATACCCATAAAGCCATAAATTATTATTGTGGTTACATGTTTGAACTTATTTCAAAATGGTTTCACGGTACACTCTTCCTTGAACAAAAGAACTATTGAATGGATTTTGAGACAATTATCAGACATCTATACGAGCTATTCTTCCCNTCCTTAAGTGAGACATTTGCTCGGATTCCTTCCTAGGCACAATAAATGCAGAAGTACCTCCGAGCTACCAAAATCTAACAATATGATTGAGGCTTCTGAAGAGGTACCATAGGTTTGTTGGGTAAATGTCTTCTCCCTTCATTGTCTTCTTTGTCAAGCTAGCACCTTATTTCCACAAGAAGAGGTCTTTATTAAACACATTAAGCCAAATCAAGCTAGAGTGTGTGTATTGTACTTATTGCCAAAAATTCACAAATCGACCTTGTTTTGTAGACCCATAAAGCCATAAATTATTATTGTGGTTACATGTTTGAACTTATTTCAAAATGGTTTCACTGTACACTCTTCCTTGAACAAAAGAACTATTGAATGGATTTTGAGACAATTATCAGACATCTATACGAGCTATTCTTCCCTATGAATATTTTGTATAAATCATTCTCTAGAATTTGATGGCAAATTCTATAAACAAAATTGGGGCACAACAGCGGGCAACAACTTTGAAGTGGTCTAAGCTTGCCATTTTCTTTGTGTTTTGGAAAGCCAAGTAGAAAATAAAATAGATTTTTAAAGCTTCTATACCACAGAAGCTTCATTGATGACACCATGGGGATTGAGAATGGATCATGTGAAAGTCTCTTGCACTTTTCTAAATAAATACAATGCCCTTTACAAGTATAACATGTGCATCACTGTTAGTGTCTCTATGTTTGAGAGTACAATTCTTGATGTTGTACTATTCAAGGGATTGACTTTTGAATCAATGGCATTCTTAATACTTGTTATTGAGAAAAGGCCTTCAATGTTTATTAGTACATGGCTTACAACTTCCATCACCTGCTCCACTTAAAACTAACCTTTGGTGTTGCTAAACTTAAAAACTGTAAATTTGAGGAATTATGAATAAAGACTTCAGAGATGTTAAACATAAGTTTTTTATTGACTTAGTGCCACAGGGTACCCATGCAAGATTTTGCTTCCCTTCTTCTCTAAAGTCAAATTTGAAGATATAGATACCCTTTGGCCCAATTCATTTCCAGGGTTCATGGTTCACGATTAATTATTTTTCTTAATTGCAATGATATCAAATTAAGAAAAAAATGAGTTGACTTATTATTTATCTTGTCATATGGTTTTTAAAGTATAGAAGAAAAAATCGATGATTAATCCTATTCATAACATCAAACAATTAATTGTCGTCACTAAGTGGAAGAGTGTCCATAAAACTTGATTTTTTAGGGTGATTGTTCCTTTTAGCTATTGGGTTGAGAGCTAAGAAGTCAAAGAGAGCCAAACATAGAATTGGAGAGTACCAAAGAATTGTTTTCACTGCCATCAAAGATTTTTTCCGATTAAGGAAGGGATTGATTGCTGACCACTAATTTCATTTCCTAGGTATGTGTTAATCAACATAACGCTTCAATTTTTTCCAAGTATTTATGCAAGGGTTTGCAGAGTGCATACTACTCACCTCTTGTTATCACTTTTTCATGGATTACAGAACAATTTTAGAAGTTGATAGCTTGTTTTTCTTTCCAACAATCTTTATTGTTCATTTTTTGCACTAGGTTTGAATTTTAAAGTTGGCCATTTCCTTGCCAACATGTTGAAGCCTCTAGTCCCATTTTTGTACTATGGTGAACGTGGGGATGGGATAAACAAAATGAAATTGCACTCTAAGCTACCTGGAATGAAAATCATGGGAGGGGTTACTATTTGAAATATCATTTGGCAAGAATCCCAGGGCATGATGTTGTGCCTTGTGAGAGACCATTCCTAGAAATCATTTGAGTTGCCCATGAGGCTCTTCACGAGTTGAATAAAAAGAAGCTCAAGTTAGTGACTCAAAAACTTGAAATTGTTGACAGAGGAATGGGTAGATCCTTTAGTACCACAAGCATATTCAGGATTGGGGATAGTGAGAGGGACTCCATGGGTTCAGCTTCCACGAGGACCGACTCCATGGGTTCAGCTTCCACGAGGACCTCACCTTTCTTTGTTCCAAGAACTAGACATGGGTCACAGCCTTCTGTAAAATTAGTGGTTAATCAAAGGAGAATGAAGAAGCAGATAGGGTTGTAAGGATTTTTTTGGAGCGAAATATATTTGACCATTGCTAAGACCCATCTGTTCTACTCGGGTATGTTTGATGCTACTACTATTGTTGGCTTGAGGTATAAACCCCCTACCTACAAGGAGTTGCGAGAGCCACTCTTTCTGGCTGATATAGGGATTTGGTTGGAGGTAGGTAGGAAAGTCATGGGGGGCATTGGATTCATCGTGATGTTCAATGGTTGGACGGATTGGAAGGGTAGAACCCATCCTGATTTCTTTGTAAATTGTCCTAGGGCACAATGTTTATTAAATTTGTTGATGCATCGACACATGTTAAATATGCAACATTATCTTGATTTGTTGGATGAATTTGCTAGAGATGTATGTGTGCAAAATGTGGTGCAAGTAGTCACTATTAATGCTGCTAATTATGTGGTTGTGGACAAGTCGCTAATGGAGAGGCACCCCACATTGTGCATGACTGCATGTGCTCCCATTACATTTATTTGGTGCCTGAGGATATTGGCAAACCCCACATTTGTCAAAGCGGCCATTGATTAGGGCAAGAGCATTTTCAAAACATATATAACCACACATATGTCCTTAGTCTCATGAGGCAGTTCACAGGGAATAGGGAGTTGTTGTGCCTCGGCATTACATGTTTTGCCACCCGTTTCATTTCCCTTTAGTCTCTTTATTGTTGTGAATTGGAGCAGAACAGGATGTTCCTTTTTGATGAGTGGTGTGATTGTGCATATAGCACAAAATAGGATGGGTGAGCCATCGCTAGATTCATAAATGAAGATGGCTTTTGGGAAGGAGTGGAGGAAGTGGGTGCAATCAATGATTGTTTGGTAAAGGTTCTTTGCTTGGTTGATGGGGAAAAGCTTGTAATGGGCTACTTGTATGTTGTATGAGGACATGGATATGGCCAAAGAAGCTATACAAACTCTCCAAAGACTCCAAAGAAAAATATCTGATGGATGATGGATTTGACAAAGAAATGATGCTTTGGGCGAGGATTGATCACTAGTGGTCAGACACTCCATCGTCCCATTCATGTAGTAGCACTTGTTCTCAGCCCCACCTTTTCTTATCCATGTAGTTTTTATTTTGATGGCGAGGTTATGGAAGGGTTCCATAAATGTCTTTAGAGTATGATTCCCCTTGTAGATAATTGCATAATCATTAATAGAGAGGCGGAGGTGTATAGAAATGCCATTGGACTATTTCGCTTTGACACTATTGTCCAAGAAATGAATACTTTAATGTCACAAGCAATTTAACTTTAATTTAGTTAGAACTTTTATTTGTTTTGTCACTCGTTTGGCTTTTACTGGATTGAAATGTAATCCAAGTCTTTTTACTTTTTTTCTTGTTGTAGATGTCTAGTGGAGAAATTATGGTGGAAGAGTATCAAATATATGGAACTTTGCCCTTAGGGTACTTACCCAAATTTGTAGTGCTTCAGAGTGTGAGTGCAATTGGAGTGTATTTGAAAATATACACACAGAGGCAAAACAAGTTTAACTATCATGATATTTATAATTCATGACCCTCAAGAGTCAAGGCTGATTAAATTTATTATGACCCTCTTACAGGGTAGAGTATCAACACTTGATTTGGTTTATGTCCACTACAATCTTGGACTGTGGGTGAAGCATATTGAGCACCTACTTGACATGGATGCCATTTCCTTAGAAAACAATGGCACCTTGACTGAGTGGAGGGGCCTATTATGGGAGAGGCACCTTTGTGGTTGGTGCTAGAGGAGGAGCAAGCTCGAGCATGTGCATGGGAAATGCGAGGATCTGGATCACTCACCCCTGTTAGGGGGGAGGAGCTGGCCCAACATGAGGGCACTGGGCTGAGGAGGTTTATGAGGCAGCCTCATGACCAGCCTATACACAAATTCATAATCAGGCACCCACCAGTGGTCCTTGGAGTGATGCTACAGGGCCTTCTAGTGGCAGACGAGACCTTACCTTTCCTGTAAAAGGGGGAGAGGGAATTGATAGCAAGCTCTGCTAGATTGATCTTTGTAGACGACTGATCATGATGAAATACATTTTATATATATTTGTTGTCTTTTTGTATTGGTTATTCAGTTTTGTGTCCTTGACTGGACAACTATGAGGATTCAGTATTGAGTTTGATGTATCATTTCAAATTTGTCATCCTGGACATATATCAATTTTTTTCATATTTATGTGTCATTGAATATTTGATGTTGCTGTTGGTTTATATTTAAAAAAATGAAAAAAGGAATATTTTTGTATTTTTTAATTCATGCCGATTTATTCTTTTTGTGAACCTTGCTGAGTAATTGCCAGTTAGGATTATTTCATCTATATAATTTAAACAACTATAAATAAACTAGCATAGATCCATCTTTACCTTGGATGATGAATCTACAATGGGTTGAGAGGGATCAAAATATGTTGAGGCTTGTATCTCCACATTTTTGACCACTTTTGGTGCTTAATAGATCTGGGTTAAGATGGATCTATGCTGTTACATACGCTTAAACATTACATTGTACCATTACCCTCTGGTAGGATCCTTTTCAGAGATGTTGTCATGAGGTGGCCTATTTACTCACAAACTTTGCACTTGAAGAATGTTCTCATAATCCAGCATTTGGGTTGAAGAAGATCCTTAAACTTAGAAGATTATATTGTCAGGCAGGCCCTTTCTCAGATCCAGATCTAGATTATATTGTCAGGCAGGCCCTTGCTCCGATCCAGTTTAGTAGAATCTAGATCTGGCACTCATAAAAGGTTGAAGACTTGTCCAAACTTCCATGCCATAAGATTTAACCTTCCTGGGTATTTCTGATTTGTCCCAAGACTTCCTCTATAAAAAGGTGGAGGGGTAGGTTTGCGAGCTCCCAGACTGGGGTTAAGTTAAGTGTCATAGTATTCAGATTGAACTCTGTAGACCAGGGGCTCAAAACAAGCTATCTGTACCCTAAAACCAGGGCCTCTGCTTCAGAGTGCATTTCTTTTCAGGTTTTTTCAAAGAGAACATACAATTTAACTGTTTGTGCATAAACTAATTGAATTTTTTCAGTCCAGTTTGACCTTAAGCACTTCTCCAGGGATTCACTATCTCATCACTATCCATATTGATATAACCTGGGGACCAAAGCTTTTTCTTGAAGTTCTTGGGCATTTGTTCAACTGAAAATATTAGAGAACTTTAGAGTTTAGATAAGGGGTAATGTCCGAGCCTTCTATGAGAAAATTCCCTTCAGTTCAATTCCTCAATATCTGAGGATGAGCGGGGCCCTTGGTAATCTCATCTTCTGAAGGCCAGGGGCTCAAATGCTCCACAAAACTAAAGAACTTCTGCTGCGTTGAACACTTGGGGAACTGAATTCGGATTTGTGCCTGAACCCTTGATTGCTAGGTGTTCAGTGCCAGAGGGGATGCTATTGAAGACAAAGATGTCCCACCCCTGCAAAGGAGGTTTCATTACTGGAAAGCTTCTCTGAACATTTCACTGTAGGACTCGCTGTGATACCATTGGGAGGTGGATCAACATGTGAGGAAGAAGGTTCTTAACAAGATTGATTTGGAACACCTATGGGAGGCGGTTCTGGTAGAACCTTAAGTCCCACCAATGCAACTGCATTCTGTAACCCTTGAGTTCCAGGGGAACAGAAATATGAGATATTTGAATTACAATAGTTGCCCTTCTGAAAACACATATACTTATCCTCTTTCATTATGCCGGAAAGACCTTTAAACTGTAGATTTATTTTCTGTATACTGATCCGCTTGGTGCCTTTTTTGGTTTGTAATATGCATTGATGAAATTCTTTTAATGATCAATCATTCTGGTTATTTTTTTTGTCTATCAATGTTATGCCATATGGCTAATAAAATTTGTTATGTTTGACCGACAGCATCTTTAACAGCCCTCTTCAAGCACATTGAGAGTTCTGATGAGAACATTCGTGAGAGAGTACTGAATTTTGTTAAGGACAAGGTGGGTAAGACAGATTTCTATTTTTGTTGACTGGTAAGATCTATTATATTTGGTAATCTGTCTATGTTAAGAAAGAAAGCAGAATTTCTCCTCGATGCTTACCAATTTACCAGTCCCCATGATTATTAATGGGGAAGTGTCCCTCAGATTATGGGATTTCCTTAAGTGTTACACAGCTGTTTATAATGACGGATGAAAATGTTTGCATTTTTGTTTGTGCAAATCTATTTTGTTGTATTCTATTTAAATTTGATTTGGGAATCAATCTGGATAAATGATACCTATATTTGCTTGTCTTGGAATGGTCTGAGTGTGTCTATTGGTATGGGAAGATTATATTTAGCTCATGGAAAGAATTCCCTTGCCAGGGGCATATGTTTACTGGTCCATCGGTATTCATTCCTATTATTGTATTTGTTTGTTTTGATATGCACTGGCAAGATGTTGTTCTGGCTATGTGCCACTGTTTTTGAGTAGTTTCGACATGCAAAGCTTTTCGGCAGTGATCTAATTATGCTTCTGCTTTGTTAAAATTAGGTGTTTCCTCTCAAAGCTGAGTTATTGAAACCACAGGAGGAAATGGAAAGGCATGTAACTGATCTGATCAAGAAGGTTAGTTTTTCTGTAGTTCACAGAATGTGAATTGTATATAATTTTTAATTTAGGAAAATGTTTATGCGTTTGATTTCAGTTATATGAATGCATGCATGTGGAAGAGTTGCAGACTATTCTTCTCTTTGTGCAATCTGATTTTGTATAACCTATATGTTGACTATGTGAAAGACGTTCCCAAGTATTGAAACTTGATATTTGCTAAGCACTTGGTCAATGCCTGTAGACACTTTGCCTGATTTTATCCTTGCCATACTTTCCAAACTTCTTTTTTTATTTCTAATGCAATAGAATCTTTTTTCTGGAATGGTAAAGCTTTGGAACCTTGTTAGGATTTGTTGGGAGTTTGCTGAACTTGTTTATTTTATTCATAACCAAGAGCAGTCTAGCAATTAGTGTCAAACCATAGTCCTAAATAGCATGCTTCTCTTGAAACAATTTAGCTTGTATTCGGTATAGTTGTTTGTTTGTTAGCTACAGAGTTTCTGCATATTTAAAAGAACAATTTATGATGTTTTTTTGTTTTTACAGAGTTTGCAAGATGTCACTGGTGCAGAATTCAAGATGTTTATGGACTTTCTGAAGAGTCTGAGCATCTTTGGTGAAAAGGCTCCAGCAGAACGTGTGCAAGAGCTTATAGAAATTGTTGAAGGGCAAGCCGATTTGGATGCGCAGTTCAATGTATGTTCTAACCTTGAGATTAGAAAATCAATAAAATAATTGTATCTGCTATCACCAAACAGGTCCCTACAGGTCTTAGTTATTTTGCTATATGGTTGAATTCTGAAGGAGAGAACTAAAAATGTAAAAATTTGGATGTTCAAAACATTTTCTAACTAAAGGAATGAAATACAGTGACTGTTGCGTGCTGCATGTCTGTGTTATGAGATACCGAATGTGGGTGTCAGAAATATGATAATATCATTTCTTTTGTCCTCTCTGCTAGGGTTAGTGTTTATTGAAATTACTAATGTAGTGTTGTTTTGTTCAATTTAAGTCAGTGACACTGTTTTCAGGTTTTCTGCTTCCCTTTAAATGTTCCCCATTGTGAAGCTCCAGTCAATCGTTTCACATCGTATTTGTCTAATGATAACTTGGGTTTATTAGCCATTTCAATAGATGCTGCTCTTTAGTTGTTTGGAATATAGCATCTATCTGCTATGCATGGTCCTCACTGCAATGTATATTTCACTTAGTAGTTTCTTATGAGTTTCTTAACTGTATGGTTAGTGCTAATAGTGAACTGTCTTGTGTTCCATTTTGTCATTTCTTTACTTGTCATTCACCCCGGGTCATTTGCGTTGTTCCATTTTGCCCTTATGCTTTTTTTCGCCCCCTAAGCTCAAGTGTTGTTTAGACGTTCTCTCACATCCAACTGTGTTGTGTTCTCTGTTTTTAACTACTACTGTTGTTGCTTGCATGGTCCTTGTTGTTTTTAAATTCTTGTTTTGTTCTTTGTGGCGTTTTTAGCAGCCATCAACTATATGAAAGTGTTAAAAATTTATAATACCATCAGTTTATGTAGTTTTGCCTTACATTGTATTTTTTATTTAAATGATCGACACATATAAGATCATTGACCCTAAATACTGGTGAATAGTGGTTAACTACCACTATTACACTCTTCATTAGTTGTCCTTTTTCACTTTTTTTTTTTTTTAATCATTTGATTTTCAGTGTTTACTATGGTTTCTCTATTTTCATTTCCTGCCATTCATCAGTGAACTTTGGTTTTGCTCTACTACTGGGGTTCATCCTTAGTTTTGTTGGATGTTATGATTTTCGGAAATCAAAATTTATTTTGTTCATCTTACATCAGGACATATTTTCCCTTATTTTTGATCTATCATATCTTTGGGAGAAATGAGTTTGATTACCTATGTATAAAACTCCCTGTAGTTGGATCTCTATCCTTTTCAAAGTTTCCCCTAGTACAGTATTTGTTGACATGTTTCCCAAACTGCATTTACTGTTCCTGTGTATCAAACTGCCTGTGGCTGGATGACTATCCCTTTTAAGCTTTCCGTAGTAAATTCTACATTGACATGACTCCCAAGTGAATGCTTGAAGATGAGAGCCTGTATGGCATAGTTGCTATATTGTGTGTGTATTGTTAAATTATCTTCTTGATCCTCCTTGCAGTCTAATAGAGCATTCTTATGAGTTAACTGTTCTATCACTGATCCAATTTCCTGAAGTCCTAATAATGGTAGGGAGCAGTTGGACAGTGTTGTCCGTATCTCCAATTTCTCCTGATTTTTCTTATTTTTTTCTGAGTTTTAGCGGTTGCACATTTTTTCGAGTTTTTCCAAGTTTTTCAGTTATGCTTGCCAGTATTTGCTGATATTCTTGCTAAGTTTTCTTTCCGGACCTTTGGCAATATAGTCCCTGAAATAATAATATCTTTCACATTGGTCTGGCATAAATGAGAGAATTTGAAATCAAATCTTTAATTTCCCTGTGGTACGACCTTTTGTTACATTGCAGTGAGTGAAACTAAAATTGATTGAATCTGTGTTTAAGACTCTCTTCTTGGCTGCAGAGTTGATGGAAGAACTTGTTTGACACCAAGTAGGGTTAACGTGTAACTTGTCCTTTGATGCCAAATAAGAAAATAAGCAAGGCTGAATAATGTTGGTGTGGTAGGAACAAATAGAGGCATGCGAGAAGAAAATTGAAATAAGCAGTGAAAGGCAGGCTTGCGTTGGGGAAGAGTCTGAAAATCCCAGTAGGATTTAGAAATGCATATAAAGGGGTTACCATTCATTTCAACTTCCCAACCTGGCATCTCATATGCCCAAGTGTCAAGCTGCTAATTATATTTTTTCCAAGGAAAACCTTGCAGGGAAACCCCCGGGCACTGTCCTGTATTTCACAGATGGTACCTAGTGTAAGCCTGTCAGTGCTGATTATGGTGCTTGACCCAGTAGGGACACTGAGTGAGGCATGAGACAGAGGCAGCCAGCCTGGGGGATTGACCCCAAGACCTCATGCATTAAGCTGAAAGCACTCAACCACTCAAGCTTGCCCACCGAGTTTTCAAGCCACTGATTATTGCACACGCACTTACAGTTGACCATTCCTCCAACAAATAATTTCTCCAATGCCAGTCTTTTTTTAATTATTTTTTTGCCTTCAAATGAATAGGCCTCCATATTGTTGGGTTGAAATAACCAGGTTAACTTCATCCTTTTGGTTAATAAGTTCCCTACATCTCTATTGGACATCTGGCTCTCCCTTGGTATATATGCTATTGGGTCTGTCATTTTAATGCAGGTGCTTGAAGTCAGTATGACAAATCCTCAATGATGAAGTGGAATAATGCAAATATATTTGGTAATTATCTATCATTGATCAGTGAAAAAGGATAATGATTGGATGCAACTGACTGGCTTTGCTGACTAACAGGTCAAAATACTTTCTTAGCGGTCATGATAATTAAAAGGGATAAATATAATATTTTAGTCGGTTTCTAATTGATTGATCAATCTCTGCAGTCTGAAGACCAATCCGGGTTTAATCTATCATTTTTTATGCATTTATTGCACATGCAGTGCATGGCCGGGTTTAATCTATCATTTTTTATGCATTTATTGCACATGCAGTGCATGGGTTCTTTTTCTGATTGGTCTGGTATATTGGCAGTTGTTCTGGACTTGGGACTRGCTAATACATTTTACTTGTTAGTGTTAACAAGATTTTGACTTTTGACATTCTGCCATTGCTAATTGGCAAGCTGATTGGCAACTGCCATCCAACATCAAATCTACAATGCACATTAATAAAAKAATATTTTATGTTCTTTCACCATTTTTTCTGTACATTCATCCCTAGTCTGTTAAAGCAATTTTCACTTGCCAGTCAATAAGATTTCAGAAGGAATATATGTTGTAAATATCTATAGTAGAAGAACACAAACCTCACAGTGGTTCCTGTTAATTCTTGTAAACCTAGCACCTGGCACTTAATTCAAATAAAATCATTTTATTAATTAAAAACACAGCTAGTTTACTTAACAAAAATTCAGCGGAAGCATTAAAACAGAATTCAATCACATTGCACACGATATTTGGGTCCCCTTTAAAAACCCTGAAGGGAAAACCAGATCTCAGTTTGATTTATTATTATAAATCTCGGGCTCTTGTCCTGGGATAATGGCCCATCAGAGGAATACAATGCATCAATAGCTTGCCCCACCTGGCTTCTATCTCCTTGCTGCCCCTTTGCACCTTTTTTCAGCCCTGCCCACTTACACTTGGATGAACTACTGTTCCCCCAATCAGTGAGATCTCCTCACTCTATGTGTGACAAACACATGAGCAAAGAATCTCTTTGCTCCTAGGTGCTCTCCGTGTGTCCCATCCTGTCACCTAGGCTGCTTTTTATTACATTGAGTTAACTTTAATCCAAAACCCAAGATCTCCTAAAGTGATCAACGATTGAGATCTAATCTCTCTTTCACTTTAGATTTGATGGTTGGGACTTAATAAACTCACTTAAGTTACTAATGCCACCAAAATTAGGCATTTAACTTATTTAATTTTACATTAATCTAAAAGGTCATTTACTTTAATTATTTAACTCATAAAGTGAACTCCTATGTTTTTGAGAGGTTACAAGGAAGACTTCCACGTGTTGACACAAACCCACGTGGAAGTACTGTCTGATGCTAAATACATCAACACTCCCTCTTAGCGAGGAAGGTACTTCTACCACGTGCGGTGGCTTTGTCTTCGCTACCATATCCGCTATCATGGCTGCTCTCCAATCCATCTGATTGGCTGCTCCCTTTGACACGAAGACTATCCCTTCCATTTTGCTTGAATCTTTTTGTGAAGACTTTTTCTTGTTGCCAAGATCCCTGCCCGGGACCTATAGCCCTTACCCGTAACCTCTTGCGGCTTCCTGGTATGCCTGCTCGTTGCTCGGGGCACCTGCCTGCTGTTTGGGGCTACCCGACCCTTGTGGGGTTCTTGGTCAAGGACCAAGCAATAAGTCCCTAAATGTGTTCTAGGGCCCCTGGATGTGTTCCAGGGAATCCTTGCTCGATACTTGGATTGATCCTTGGATGTGTTCCTTGGTGGTTGATGATGTAAGTCCATAGATGTGTTCTAGGGCCCTTGGATGTGTTCCAAGGAATCCTTGCTTGGTGCTTGGATTGATCTTTGGATGTGTTCCTTGGTGGTTGATGATGTAAGTCCCTAGATGTGTTCTAGGGCCCCTGGATGTGTTCCAGGGGATTCTTGCTTAAATGCTTGGGTTGATCGTTGGTCTTGTACCTTGGTGGATGAAAGACCCTAGATGTGTTATAGGGTCCCCAAATGTGTTCTAGGGTACCCTTGTCTTGGACCAGGTAGTTCTTGGTTGTGTACCAAGATGTGATGTGTGATCTTCTTCCTCTCTATCGGGATGGTCCATGAGACCTAGGAGCAACCACAAAGATGCACATGACCACATCATGGATGTTTCCTCTTATGTAGTGATGATAAAAGTTTATAAGCCATCATGAGACTTAAGTGGACATGTTTTGCCATTGAAGAGGACCCCTTGACCTTGTCTTGTAGTCCCCCCTTGCTTAATTTTGTTTCCCTCCTTGTTTGATGTAGTGTTGGGTTTTTATAAGTCACTTTGACTTATTTGACTTCTAATTAATATTTTTATTAATTAAAATGTCATTTATTAATTGATTTAATTTAACCCTAACCCTCTTCTAAAACTATAAAAAGAAACCTACCCTCCCTCATTCTTTCACTCACTCATATCTTTCTCTCCTCTACATTCTTGCTTGAGTTTGTTGCGGCTACCCCAGTCCTTCTTGGTACGGCTCCCTTAGTGGTCTTTCTCTTACAACTTTGAGGTTTTGTTTGGACATTGTCCTTCTGTTGGCTGGGAGTTTCACTCTGGTTTTGTTTGCTGGCCTAGAAGCATAGTTTTAAAAACCGAAACCGGTACTGAAACCGGTCGAGGGTCCAACCTGAACCGGAACCGGAACCGGAACCGGTAATAAACCGGTTGAACCGGTTTCAATGAACCGGTTTTTAAAAAAAATACATAAAATATTTAAATTTTAACGAAAAAAATATATTTTTAAGATTTTAAATCATGTTTCCAAAGCATTAGAGACAATTAGAGACAACATATCCAAAGTATGCTCATGAATATATCAAAATGACACC
>SNQJ01S0062339.1:66461-80420 GCA_010110895.2 Picea sitchensis
AGTGAAACTATGGAAACTTAAGTAAAGTGGGTTTTGAGTTGAGATTCTTTTGAGATGATCTCAACCATTGATTAGGGATGAGATGAGATGATCTCATCCACACATACTTTAGGTTTCCTTATGCTTCCTTAAGGAGGGCGCAAAGGAGAGGAGCATGAGGATGAGGTTGGAGGCATTGAGTGAGGAAAGCTTGGGCGCCCCCATTCATGGAGGTAGCCAGGATGCTTAGTCCTTCATTTATTTGTGGAGTTTGTTCTTGCTAGGAGGAGGGCGCACTTGAGGAGGAGGGTGCACAACTAGTAGGGAGGACTTACGGTGCTCAGATTGCAATAAGGATAATTTTAGTGGAGAACTACAACACAGATTCAGAGTACCGTGGGAGGGTTTCTCCATTAGAGCTTCCAGTTGGCAGAGCGCTTCAGTTCAGTGGTTTTGGCAACTTGTGAGGGCGCACCATCCTAGGGCGCATATGTACCATTTGGACTTGTGTTTCAGCTTGGTGCAAGCTGTTATTGTATAAAGTTCATCTGCTTATTGTATTTGTTGTATTCCACCTTCTATTCTCCACATTTATACATTCAGATTCCAAACTAGTTTTCCCCGGGGGGGTTTATCCAGGGTCATGTTGACCAAAAATACCTGTGTTCATTTTCATGTATGCTAGTGTTTAGAACAACATTATTTCAACTCTAAAAGATCTCTAGGTCTGTTACATAGCTTATGGTATGCATGTGCTAACATCTTGTGACGAAAACTACATGCTAGAGCACCTTAATGGCCTATGTAATTGTAACAAAACAACAAAGAAGTTACTGTACAGTTTGCTGTTATAAAACAACAACAAACCCTTGTTCGACAGTTGAAACTTAGAGCCAACTTGAGGTCAAAGATAGACCTAGTTGGCAACTTGTTAGGACCTGGAAAATCTTCAAGGGGGGGGGGAACAGGTGTCTGTTTTCTTTGGGAGCGATCCCCTCATTGGATATCGTCCCTGTTACTTGATCCGTGAAAAAATGAGTTGATGTACTTGAAATGCGAAGGTGTTGTAGGGGAGGATGTGGTACGACACGTTATAAGTATGGGTACGTTTCCAATATTTGGGTACAAGTACGAAGAATCTAACCCTTGGGTATGTGTACACATGCTACTTGCGCTGTCTTCAAAGAAACTTGGTAATGGCCCTTAAGGTCTTTTGTTGTTTTGTGGACACTTCAAGAAGGCTTTTATTTTAGGTACTCTCTACTTTAGAGGCTGCGTGATATTGGATTCCTTGAGTCTTTCATTGTTGCTATCATGAGTCTTGAGATAGGAGTGACCTGATTTTGGATGATCCATGGCATATTGGGCTTTATTAGGAGTACGATTGGAATTAAATATGGTTGCCTCAACTCCCCAAATTTATTGTCTTTTACACAGAGTTCCTTAAGGAGAACATAAATGTTGATGATGTTTGTACTCTACACAAGGCTTGATCACATTACTTTTTTACCGATGACACAATGTTATTGTACTCTTCTGAGAGCTTACAAAGACAACTTTGTGTTGAAGCCTACTTTTGTGACCATCAATAGCTTGTGGTTAAACTTAGCATGATTAAGGCTATAGTTTTTAACATCTAAGATTATTTTCTCCAGGTTTCATATCATCTCAAGGGGTAGACGATTGAGGTTACCATGGCCTACACTTGAGGGTTCAACTTACTAGTCCTATGCTCAACTCGATGCTGGGCTCCCAGTCATGGCTGAAAAAGGTTATGCATTTTATTGGTGTTTGAGTGTCAGTGCTTCCATACACAAACTTAGAATATTCCTTTGAAGATGCACCTCTTTGTGTTAAGACTAAAGTAAATATTCGATTATAATGGTCAATTAAATATTAGACATAGACATAGACATTAATAAAGTCGCTTCGACTTCAAATTATTTTGTGCTTTTATGCTTTATTTCACTTTAGTGTGTTTCTTGGTCTATCCCACATTCATAAAGTGGATTGACTCAACTAGCTTGTAACCTTTTATAAGAAAGCTTTCGCTTTCTCATTACTAATGCAATCTTGGTTTCCTTTATGTGTTCGTGTTATCATTAACGATTATATGGTATCAGAGCCCAACATTCCTGAAGTTGTATCAAGAGTGTGTGGCCTTTGAAAGACAAG
Source organism: Picea sitchensis (assembly GCA_010110895.2). Taxonomy (NCBI): domain Eukaryota; kingdom Viridiplantae; phylum Streptophyta; class Pinopsida; order Pinales; family Pinaceae; genus Picea; species Picea sitchensis. The sequence goes on from SNQJ01S0062339.1 coordinate 68,616, forward strand.
GTTTCCACTCTTGTGACTTCAATAGTGTGGGTACCACAAACTCTATGTGGGTACCACAAAATCAAGGTCGGCGATATTTTCCAATATTTTCATTCTTACGACATTTTCCTTGATGTTGTTGATATTTTCGTTTTCTGACCCTCGACGATATTTTGCCGATGTCGATGTTTGCAACACTGGGATCAAGGGATTGCCAATGTGACACATCAAAGAGCTAAAAGGATTTTAGAACATTTGAAACCAAGGTCGATTGAATTTTAATTTTAAAAGCCAAGGTCAAAAGAAAGAAAAAAAAGTTTTTTTTTTTTTTTTTTTTAAACTGTACAACACAACTGTCATACAACATAATCGCACGTGAGTTGTACAATTGCCGATCAACCAAACTTAACTGTACAACACAATTGTCATACAACATAATCACATGTGAGCTGTACAAACATTATAGCCGCTAGAACTATGTGAATGTTGGTAGGGAGCTCTTGAACATAAATTTGGACCTGTATGGCCAGATTTAATTGTTTTTTAGTAATTGTTTTGAGATTTTTTTACAATTCAAAGGATTTTGGAGTAGATTGACTTTGTTCTTGTTGAAGTTTTAAATTCTAGACTAGTTTACCACTGCAGTAAGCTAACTAGGATCTCAAGAAGATTAACCATACACAGATTACACAATGGGTCTGCTCGTTTAACCATAGGTAATGCTCTTTCATTACCACCCAACCATAGGCATCCTCAAGTGCCCCCCCGAGCAGAGCAGGAGACCTGCTACAAAAAGATATCCAAGAGAAATTCTCTCAAATACAAAGATAGATGCTGTTACAGAAATGCCTCAGATCAGGCCGAATTATGCTGCCTCAGACTAGTATCCCCGCGGCTGCCTGAGATGTGTTAGGAGGGCAAGTTGTTGTGTTTCAAATGAGAATGACTCACATGTTTTTATATTGCTTCATTACAACGAAGGGACACACCTTTTCACTTTCACAATAGCGTCGACTTGTGCAACTTGCATATTAATGTGTCTTTACATAATAGGGAAGACTTGTATAAGTTACATATAAATTACTTTCATAATAGGGTCGACTTATGCCCTTGTCTCTCATTGCTAGAGAGGGGTTTTCTCTTGTCAGGATATCAATCTGTAGGAGGTCTCTTGGAGGTGAATACCTCCCACAGCTACCAAAAACATCAACACTCACTCTTAGCTAGGGAGGTATTCTTAGTGATGTTTACTCCTGGTCCTCATAGCCTCTCAGGCTATACCATGGTCCTCCGACCACGACATTGTCTTCCAGACCATGCTATTGGTAGCATCTCCTCGTCACATATTGCTACTCCAATGTGGACCTTTTCTATCTTCTAGGGCCTCTTCTCCACTAGAATGACACTAGGGCCTCATCGCCACTTAGTGTACTAAGGGCCTCATTACCACATAACATATCTCATCAAGGAACAATGGTCTCCAAGGGTTGTTGGGCACCAACCCAAATGAATGTTCTCCCAACTTGTTAGGGTTGCTGGGCACTAGCCTAGGTGAACATTCTCCCAACCATATGACCATCAGGTCTCCAAGGGTTGCTGGACACCAACCCAAATGGATATTCCCAACCCCTAAGGGTTGCTGGCCATTGGAATATCCTCCCAACCGCTTGGAGACCTCAACCACTTGAGATTTTCCTCAAGGGTACGTCACACATGGCTCATCCCATGTGGACACGTCAACACATGGCTCATCCCATGTGGACCTCTAGAGGCTCCTCCCTTTAGAAACACTAGGGTCTATCCCATAGTGTGACGTCATGGGTCCACTCCCCATGACGTGTCCTCTAGTGCTCAACCACTAGGGACATCACTCTCACAGATCAACTCGACTAAGTCCATAGGAGTATGAACTGGAGAGCCATCTCAAGTCAACTCAACTCAACTCAGTCCAGAGGAGTACGACTCATCTCATAAATCAACTCAACTAAGTCCAAAGGAGTACGATCTCACCTATCACATAGGTGTCCTCACAAATCAACTCAATTCAGTCCAGAGGAGTACAATCTGGAGAATGTCTCAGGAAGCTGTAATCATCAACCCTCCCTCTCAACGAGGGAGGCATCATGCCAAGTCTCTTACAAAAGTACTCGACCTTTGTCTTGGCAAGAAGCTTCATGAGATCATCTGCAATCTGGTCATCTGTAGGAAAGTATTGCACCTGTACTGTCTGTTAGCTTTTTAGCTCGGGAAGTACTCCGCATGTTTTGTCTTGTATGCGGATGTTACCTTAATATATACACTACCATGCACTTAACTTTGTAATGAGTTTTTATAAAGTTGTTTTAAGTGGTTCTTTTATTAAAGTGTACCTTCTAATTTTAATGTGACTTTATTTTCATAAAGCACTTATGTAATAAAGTGAAATCACTTTAATATTTCAAGTGATTCATTTTGGAGGGAATGGATCATGACCCTTGACCTTGAAAAAGGCAAGATCTAATCTTGGCCTTTGGATTTAGGGTTGGGGAAGGTGAAAAGACACTTTGGAGGGGAAATGTCATTTTCAGATCTATAAAAGAAAGCATTGGGTAGTGTGCAAGACATGTTGAAAATACATCGAGAGGAGATTGAGAGAGATTTTTTGAGTAAGCTTGAGAGAGGAAAGTGAGCAGCAAAGAGGGCATGTTTTCCAAGGAGCTAGGGCACAAATCCCAAGGAATTTTGTTTCTGTGAATTTTGGGCCAAGTTATTTTTCTGTTGTGGGAGGTCGTACTGTACAGATCCGTACAGTCGTACAGATTTGGCACGGAAATCGAGGCACTTTTGGGCACGATTTGTTGTTTTTGGGCCATACGGAACAGTCCGTACAACCGAGTCTTGGCACATAAATCAATGTACAAAAGAGGCTGTACAACAATACGGATTTGGCACAAAAAACGAGGTAAAATTTGGTGGGACTGTTTGGTGCTGTGAGGTATTTTCCTTGGCTGGAAATGTGTATTTGCTGCTGTTTTGTACTTTCCTGAAGCTGAATAATAATATCTCTCTCTCTCGTTGGGTTTCCCCACATTGGGGTTTTCCCTGGTATTTGCCTAAATTTCTGAGTGTTATGGGTTGCTGTCCACTGTGTTAATTCTGCTGCTATTTTGCTTAGCAATGTGTATTTCTGCTTATGGTAATTTCTGAATGTGGGTTTAAGGCATTTCTGAAATTTATGAAGACAGTTATTTGTAGGTTGCTAAGTGTTTGAAAGAAATTTCAATTTGCTGATTTTTGTCATTAAAAATCTACACTGTCTCCCTCTGCATCATGTCTCGAACATAATGATATCATTGACCAATAAAGTCTGCAAAGAGTTTGAGAAGCCACACTGCTTCGCAAACTGCCATTCACACTGCTTCGCAAACTGCCATTCACAACACTATCTGTTTCTGTGGTACTCAAGGCACAAAAGTCCATTTCCTGCTATGCCAGGAAGTCATGGCAAATCCCAAGGTAAAGCAACACTTGGAGGTGTTCTACAACGCTCCTTGCCTCATCGGAGTCAACATATCCCTGTAATCTTGCATCAATACTGGAGACATATCTCAGGTCATATCCATCAATCCTCGTATACTAAGCTCGAGTTGCTTGGATAAGTCCATACAGGGCCTTCTCATGTATAACGAAACCAACTGATTGCTTGATGTATACTTCTTTCTCAATCTCTTCATTGAGAAAGGCTGTCTTCTCATGCATCTGATGTAATCTCCATCCCATGGCTACTGCAAGGGCAATGATCGTCTGGATGGAAATATATCGAGCGACAGGAGAAAATGTCTCCTCATAATCTATTCCCTCCTCCTGAGAGAATCCTTTGGCAACAAATCTTGTTTTGTGCTTCTCAATGCTCTCGTCAGCTGCACGTATGATCTTTATAGATCCATTTGGAAGTCACCACAAACTTCCCTTATGGTCTCGGAACAATATCTCACACATCATTCTTCACCATGGACTAATACTCCTCCATCATGGCTTCGATGCTTCCTCATAACAGGAAGGCTCAAGAATCAATGATGTGGCTCATAGCTGCATCATAGCCTGAATGTCTCTATGGTCTTTGGCTATTTTGGAAAGTACCATGGGAGCTACATGTCCTTCTTCCTTCAGAGTTTGATGAGCCCATGCAGGCCTCTTCCTGCCTACTGCAATATCTCTAGGAATATCAACTGGATCATTTGGATTGACGGGCTTGACCAGCTCCCTCTGAACTGCTGAAGGGGTGAGAGGGAGAAGTCATCRTCTCCTCCTGCCTCCCACACAAATCTGAATGCATCAAGTCCAAGATCCTTTTGGATCTGCTGTCACTGCTCGGAAAGGACCCCATGACCTCTGCGAATGCCATCATCCTCTACACGAAGATCTGGAAGACCTGTCACCATCTTCTATGCCATATGTGACAAGATTCGGACTGGTAAAGATGTCAGTCCATATAAACTCCTTGTATGGTCAGACTGCTTCATGTCTCAAGCTAGAKACCATCTAATATGTTGCCTCCTGCAACCGTCACTACRGCTCCCTCTCAGGGCTATCACTAGTGACCTGTCTTCGTTGTAACCTGCCCAGAACAAGAAAACAAAAGAAAAGAAAYGACATCTCCATGGAAGATAACCTCTTGAAACTGTAGCATTATCCTTAGGAATTTGTCAGCTGGTGCAGCCTTTGACTTGCATACAAAAAAAGGACTCATTAAACATGCTGCAACACCTGAATCAAATTCACCACTCAGCAGACCTGTGACTCCTCCTAGTACAAGCTCAGGACATCATCAAATTCAGCCTTGTCCTGCTGTAAAAATCTGTCTTAGGACAGCTCTGAACTTGGCCTTAGACCAGGCCTAAACTCGGCATCAATCATTTCAGAATCAGGCCTAAATTCAGCATTGAATACCTCTCCAAACTCTGCTTCAGGCTGCCTCAGAACTTGCTTGCAGATGCTTCATAATACAGTCTTTGGAATTCACCAAATTCTGCAATATTATCTCAGAAATTTGGCCTGCAATTTTCTCCTCTGCTGTTAGGGTCATAGATAGGTCTGTGGCTAGGGCTGGTTAGTCTTCTGGTGCCTGCGGCTAGCCTCCTACATGGCTCCTTATAGCGGCAGCCCTAGAAGGGCTTCTTCAACCCTGCAGTCAGCTTTTAGAACCCTAAACAAGGGCTCGGCCAAGTCAATAGGCCTGCGGCCAGCATTTAATTTTATCACAGGGCTGCTAAAAGGAGGCTTGGCCCCTTCTCCTGTACCTGCAATAGCTCTTAACTGTTTGTGCAGATGATATTCTTTAGGACCTGCTCTGATACCATGTTGAAGTTTTATTGCTAGACTAGTTTACAACTGCAGTAAGCTAACTAGGATCTCAAGAAGATTAACCATACACAGATTACACAATGGGTCTGCTCGTTTAACCATAGGTAATGCTCTTTCATTACCACCCAACCATAGGCATCCTCATTCTTTCTCATTCCATACATTTTCAAGAGCCATTCTTCCTTAGAAGAGTGCTGAGGGGGTTGGGTTCATCATAATTCAGGAGGGAAATTGAAGGAGGCTTCATCATCATCAATGATCATTGGCTATTGTGTGAGGGAGGCTTCAATTCATCACTGGCTCCTGTTTGAAGGTCGCTAGCTGAAGAAGGTCTCAGGCTCTTAACATTCAAAGTTTAGGTAAGTGTGCAATTACACATTCATGTTTTACTATTTAGTTTAGTAACTTAGTTTTTTTTAGTTTATATGACAACCTCAACCTATAGGCCTGTAGGTTGAGATGTAGAGACTTAGGATCTCTCTAGTGTTTCATTATCTCAAATGAAACACCAAATACACTGCTTCACATTTGTTGCTTCAATCTAGCAATGTTGGCACTCGTTTCTCAAGGGCATATTCTAGGTGTTCTCGTAGTCATGCATGAGACTCAAGATTGGACTTGGAGACATTGTCTACTTGAAGTTATGAGACTATGAGTTATGTAGTTGAATTGAGTATTATTTGTGAATTTGATCATGGAATCATCTTCGAGTTTGCTATTTTGCATACAAATATCGAGTGTCAAATGTTGTGTTCTCATATTTTATGAGACGATCTTATGAATTTTTGCATAGAGTGTGGTTTTATAAATATGGATTGGAGATGTCATTAGTATATTTTTTGTGCACAAAATTTACCATATTTTGAGATTTTTTTTCTCTTTGCCGAGTTTGTGCAGAGTCCTAGGTCAGTCGAGTCTTTGTTGAATCCTAGGCTAGTCGAGTCTTTGATAAGTCCAAGTTTGACAATTTTGGTCATAAAGCTGACCAATTGGTTGATGTTGATACCAATTAGTTGAGCTTTAGCAGAGATGTTGTAGTTGATGAGGAAACAAGACCTTTCCAGACTTCTTCAAAGATCAAAATCACAGAACAACAACCTATTGTGGCTAAGGATTCAAGTATCAAGCTTCAAGTACAGGTAGCCCAGATCATGGTGACAACTTCGATGGGGAAGATATCAGGAAGAGACCAAAGTCGTGGCACAACACCATTGGAGATGTTTAGATAGGTGAAATGATCTAGGGATGATCATGGGGAAACAAGAGCCAGAAACCTAGTACGATCAAGATTTCTCTAATGGCCAATGTTGGAAGTATATGAGCTACATGTGTTTGAGGAGGCAAAAGGAATGGGGGAAGGCCATGGTAGTTGAACATGAGAGTTTGATGAAAAATTAGTCTTGGGATTCATAGCTCTTCCACCAGGAAAGAAAAACCCATTGGCTATAGATGGGTATCGAAGGTCAAGTACAAAGCATATGGCACACTTGACACGTACAAGGTGTAGTTGGTTGCAAAAGGGTTCTCTTAGCAAGAGGGCATTGACTATGAGGAGAACTTTGATCCTACAACAAAGATGAGCACCATCCAATTAGTTCTAGCCATGGCAACACGGTTTGGGTGGAAGGTCCATTAGATGTACACTAAGAGTGCCTTCCTCGATGGAGATTTGGAGGAAGAAGTCTACGTGTATCGACCATAGGGATCTCAGGTTCCAAGGAAGGAGCATCTTGTTTGCAGACTTAAGAAGGCTCTTTGTGGGATGAAGTAGGCACCTTGGGCATGGTACATAAGATTGATAGGTACTTGGATGAATAGGGGTTCTAGCATAGTCCTTTAGATTCCAATCTATCTATCAAAAGTGTTGGTAATGATATCATTCTACTTGTCATTTATGTAGATGACATCAATATTACAGGTAGTGAGGCAAGTGTTATTGAATAGATCAAATCTAATATGAATAAATCTTTTGACATGATTAATTTAGGCGTCCTACATAACTATCGAGGTGTAGAAATTTGGAAAATAGGTAGCAATGCTTTTGTCTCACAAACGAAATTTGCTAGGAGTTTGCTTGACATGTTCAAAATGATAGATTGCAAGATCTTGTCTACACCTATGGAGAAAGGGTTGAATCTTTTAGCCAATATCGGCTCTAAGGCAACTAATGAGTGAGTTTGTAGGTAGCTAGTTGGGAGCTTGATATATCTTACAACCACAAAGCTCGATTTGAGTTACACTGTGAGCTTCATTTCCAGATTTATGACAATACCAAAGGTAGAGCATTGGACTGCAACAAAGAGGGTGTAGAGATATGTGAAAGGGACACTTAATGTTGGTATTTTATACAACAAAATCATAGACCCTAGGCTGTGTTAGCTTTTTAGCTCGGGAGGTACTCTACATATTTTGTCTTGAATGCAGACGTAACCTTATGTTTACACTACTAGACACTTAACTTTGTAATGGGTTATAAAGTGGTTCTTTTATCAAAGTGACTTTTTAATAAAGTGTACCTTCTAATTTTAAAGTGACTTTATTTCATAAAGTGCACTTATGTAATAAAGTGAAAATACCTTAATATGTTAAATGATTCATTTTGGAGGGAATGGATCATGACCCTTGATCTTTAAAAGAATGTCATTTTCGAGAGAGCTTGAGAGAGGAAAGTGAGCAGCTTGGTGGGCATATTTCCCAAGAAAAGGAGGGCACAAATCCCAAGGCTATTTTTCTGTGTGAGTGCAGTCCTTATTTTTTGTTGTTGGGCCGTACTGTACGGATCCATATAGTTTGTACAACAAGAAGAGGGCAGGATTTTCGAGGTTGTCCTTTGGTGCAGAAATCGAGGTTGATTTTTTTGGAAATTTCTTGTTGTTGCTGGGCCATATTGTGCAGGCCGTACAACACTCTGTTGGGCACGATTTTTTAGGAACAGATTTTGAGGAGGTTGTACACCTGTACGGATTTGGGCATGTTTTTCAAGTCATACATTTTCTGGGACTGATTTATTGCTGAAATATTTCTTCTTGGCTGAAAGTTGTGAGTATGCTGCTGTAATGTACTTTCCTGAAGCAATAAATAAGATCTCTCTCTCTCTCTCTCTCTCTCTCTCTCTCTCTCTCTCTCGTTGGGTTTCCCCACGTTGGGGTTTTCTCTGGTATTTGCCTAAATTTTTGAGTTTTTTTATGGGTTATTAAATGCTGTCCATTGTGTTTATTTCTGCTTATGGTAATTTCTGAATATGGGTTTGAGACATTTCGGAAGTTCATGAAAGACAGTTATCTCTAGGTTGCTAAGTGTTTGACAAAATATTAGCTTGCTGATTTTTGTCATTAAAATTAACACGGTATCAGAGCTTGGTCTCTGAGTGATAGTGGGCAGTGTGATTTTTGGGCAAAGTTGAAGAGGGAAAAGTTGTGATTGTTTTCCTTGAGTTGTGACAGGGAATATGGCTGCAAGCATTAGATTTGAGGATTGGATGGCATTTCCAACTATTTGCAGTGGAAGGTTTGATTGTCAGCTGTTCTCAAGGAGAATAAGATTTGGAACTATGTCAACTCTGTTGTGGTATCTCCCACAATAGATCCTGTTGCTTTGAACTTGCATGAGATCAAGGAAGCCAAGGCTCAGAGGATTATTCTCGATGGGGTGAAGGATCACCTTATCCCACACTTCGTTGAGAAAAAGACTGCCAAGGAGATGTGGGATGCACTTAAGAACTTGTTTGAGGCGAAGAATGAGAATCGGAAGATGGCCTTGAAGGCTAAGCTGCATGATACCAAGATGGGTAAGGAGGAGAGTGTTTCTTCTTATCTTATTCGGGTAGCTCAAGTAAAAGGTGAGCTGACTGCTGTTGGAGAGGTCATATCGGATTCTGAGTTGGTGAGGATAGTCTTAAATGGCTTCACAAAAGAATGGGAAGTCTTCGTGAAGTGTGTGGTGGGATGTGAGCATCTTCTAGATTGGAGCAGACTGTGGGATGATTTCACTCAGGAGGAGATCTGGGGAAGGATCTCAGAGCAGTGAACACAAGACAAATGGAGTTGATGAGAATGTTGCTCTTGTTGCAAAGAGCAAGAAGAAAGGAAGTTCTGGAAGGGACTTGAGTAAAGTCAGATGCTATTGTTGTAACCAGTTGGGGCATCTTGCCTCTCGTTGTCCTGAGAGGAAGAAGAAGAAGAAGGAACCAGATGGGCCTGAGACAGCTGCTACAACAACCATGGAGGACTTTGCTTCCAAGTATGACAGGGAATTTTCTTTGGTTACCCTAGTTTCTAGTGTCGGTAGCGGAGGATTTGGAGGTGATATCAGATGGATTGTGGATAGTGGAGCCTCTTGCCACATGATGAGAATCTGGCGAGTATTCCTTAATATCACAGAGATTGGTCTTGACCGACAGGTCTTAAATGAAGGTGGTATGGCGAGAGCTGTACATGGAGTTGGGAGTGTTAGATTCCAACTGGAGTATGGGGGACTCCTGGAGCTTGATGGATTTCTCTTTGTTCCAAGGTTGAGGGTTAACTTGCTCTCAGTCTCAGCCTTGGAGGATGTAGGATATTGCGTATTGTTCAAGAGGGAACATGTCTTTATTTACAGGGAGGGAGTGGACCCGGTGGAGCTGTAGCTGATCAGTAATCGGGTGGACAGGTTGTATATGTTGAGAGGACAACCTTTAGTGTATGATTCGATTCAATGTTAGATGAGGAGCGTGAGGAGTCTCCTGAGACTGCGATGGCGCCAAGGATTCAGTCTCGCATTCCAAGAGAAGAGAGGGAGTCTCTTCTGAGCACTGACAGGAGGCTCAGCTAGGTTGATCGAACCGATGCTCATGATGAAGTGGATTCTCCTAGGAGCTCGGGGTTCTGGGTAGTTACCAGGAGAAGATCTTTTAGTTCGAGTTCTGTATAGGTGTTGAGGATGGCTCTAGGTTCAGAGGGAGCTCCTACAAAGCACAGTGTGATGGAACTAGATGATAGTGATGGTAGCGAGTACTTCCCTCGCTAAGAGGGAGTGTTAGCTTTTTAGCTCGGGAGGTACTCCGCATATTTTGTCTTGAATGCGCATGTAACCTTATGTTTACACTACCAAGCACTTAACTTTGTAATGGGTTTTTATAAAGTTGTTATAAAGTGGTTCTTTTATTAAAGTGACTTTTTAATAAAATGTATCTTCTAATTTTAAAGTGACTTTATTTCATAAAGTGCACTTATGTAATAAAGTGAAATTACTTTAATATTTTAAGTGATTCTTTTTGGAGGGAATGGATCATGACCCTTGATCTTGAAAAAGACAAGATTAGATCTTGGCCTTTGGATTTAGGGTTGGGGAAGGTGAAAAGACACTTTGGAGGGAAAATGTTATTTTTAGATTTATAAAAGAATGCATTGGGTAGTGTGCAAGACACGAGTGAAGGAGATTGAGAGAGATTTTTTGAGAGAGCTTGAGAGAGGAAAGTAAGTATCTTGGTGGGCACATTTCCCAAGAAAAGGAGGGCACAAATCCCAAGGCTATTTTTCTGTGAGTGCAGTCCTTATTTTCTATTGCTGGGTTGTATTGTACAGATCCGTACAACAAGAGGACACGATTTTTGAGGTTGTCCTTTGGCACAAAAATCGAGGTAGATATTTTTGGAGATTTCTTGCTGTTGCTGGGCTGTACAACATTGTTGGGCACGGTTTTCTAGGCACAGATTTTGCGGTCGTACAACTATACAGATTTGGGCACGTTTTTCAAGGCATGAATTTTCTGGGACAAATTTGTTGCTGTGAGGTATTTCTTCTTGGCTGAAAGTTGTGAGTATGCTACTGTAATGTACTTTCTTGAAACAATAAATAAGATCTCTCTCTCTCGTTGGGTTTCCCCACATTGGGGTTTTCCCTGGCATTTGTCTAAATTTCTGAGTTTTTTATGGGTTATTGAATGCTGTCCATTGTGTTTATTTCCATTGCGTATTTGATTAGCAATGTGTATTTCTGCTTATGGTAATTTTTGAATATGGGTTTGAGACATTTCAAAAGTTCATGAAAGACAGTTATCTCTAGGATGCTAAGTGTTTGGCAGAATATGAGCTTGCTGATTTTTGTCATTAAAATTAACAGGTTCTATGGGTATATAGGTTTAGATTGGGTAAGTTATGTAGATGATAGAAAATCAACTTTTGGATCTGTATTCAACCTTGGCACAGGTGCAATCATGTGGACCAGCAAGAGGCAGTATGCGGTAGCCCTTTTATCGACGAAAGTAGAATATAGAGGAGTAGTGAAAGGAGTGTGTAAGGCTGTTTGGCTTAGGAGGATGCTTTCAGACACAAGGATTCCATAGATAGCCAACACCCTATAGATTTTTAATGACAAAAATAAGCAAGCTAATATTCTGTCAAACACTTAGCAACCTGGAGATAACTGTCTTCATAAACTTCATAAATGCATAAACCCACATTCAGAAATTTCCATAAGCAGAAATACACATTGCTAAACAAAATAG
>SNQJ01S0062340.1:4894-25612 GCA_010110895.2 Picea sitchensis
CATAACCCTTAAAGGCACTAGTCTTAAAGCATTCTCATGGTGAATTGATTGATGAACTCATTGTCTCAAAACTCTCAAGCTTTTTACTAACTTCACTAACACTAACATTGGTAAACTCACTAAATTTCTTGCTATTGTTATAAAAGGTTTTATACAACCATATGGAATCACTTAATTTGTTGCACACACTCATATAAAGGTGGCCTAACTCATTCATAAATTTCCTCTAACAAATGGATAGTATTCTATTGGTTGCATGCTTAATTTTCATGGTCAATTGTGGCATTTCTGAGCACTTATTATTGTTGTTATTACAAATTATTTGTTGTTGTTATAAGACCATCTTACTACTGCAATTTGCAAAAAAAATAGCAATCTAACTTGTCTAGTGTCTAAAAGAGGTGTTTATTTCATACTTTGACTTGTAAATTGTTATATATGTTATAAAGAGTTCTTGTTTCGGGTAGGTACCAAATTATCTTCAAACCTCTTATTTTTCCTTAACTTAGACTAATCGTTTGGTGACCAATATAGGGGGTGGTAGGCTTGGCTATTATACTTGCTATTTGATCCCTTCAGGTTACCAGAGAAGCCTCCCTTGTGGTGGACCTCTTCCATCACTAAAACGAGGGAAGTCCTTACTAAGGTGACAATGGTAGGTTCTTCCATTGTTACACAAGATTTGAGAGTCTTGTGTTGGGATTTGCATAAATACAAATCCTGTGATAATAGGTGGAATAGATGAAAATGAACAATATGTATGCACCATGGCATAAAATTATTCATGGAATTTACTAAAATGAACATTGTGTATAGAATATTTTTCACAATAAAAAACACCTACCGACATAATTAAAGATAGGATGCAAAAATAGATTGGAACCACTAGTCCAATTTGTTAAATTTCGAAGTATGTATTGGAGATGTGTTATATTGTTTTTATGCATACTATGTATTTCTACACAAGGTGTTATCTATAGAATGTGGATTGTGCACTCATCCACTATCTTTTTGTGCTTTTACAGCCAATGGTTTTCGACTCATTGTTATCTAATCCCAATTAAGGGATTAGGGTTGTGATCTAATCTAAGTTAGAGGATTAGGGTTTTGGATGTTGCAAAATAACTAAATGTTGTGTTGTGAATTATTAAGTTAATACAATGAAAGAAGATAGAGGTATGGTTCTAAGTTAGGATAATTTTCCTAGTAAAGGATTTCTAGGGTGAATCTTTATGTACTGTATCTACGCCATTGTTTACTTTTTGTTTTTCTTAAGAATCTATATGCATTTCTTCACTTAAAAGGTTTAAAACTTACATTTGGTATCAGAGCGAGGTTATTATAAGAGGACACCTTTGTTTATAGGTTTTAACTCATTCTTGATAGAGAAAATTTATATTGGGTCCGTGAAAAACCTAGATTTAGTGAGAGCTCTATAGTGGTGATTCTTATGTGAAAGAGACTAGCGAGCACTTCTAGATTAAAGATTGATAAATTTAACCGTCAAATATTTGAGCTAGGGTAGGTACCTTCTTGTAGACAAAGAAAAATGGGTCACTACGGATATGGATATTGCACCTATGGATATGGCAGTAATAGAATGAATGAAGTTGGATAGGAAGATGAAGAATATGATTTAGTCATTCCTTTTACAGTTAATGTTATTGAATTTCCTAGGAGAAGTCATAGTAAAGCATCATGAAATAATTTAAGGTATTTATATTAGTTTAATTCCCTAGTAAAAACAAATTTCCATCAAAAGAAGTTGTACCTCCCGATGATGAATGACAATGAATCCATGACAAAGAATCCCAATGTCGTTAGCATTGTGGTAAGTCAGTTATTATCCATTGCTATTGTAATTTCTGATGAATATAAGTGCATTAGTATTCTATGTTCTTTGATAGATTCATGGGATAGTATGGTTGTAGATATTGGGAGTAATGTGACCACATTAAATATTAATGATGTGGTTGCATACCTGTTATTGGAAAAAACGAGGTGGAAGACCATGGATAGTCAGACAAAGGTTGCCTTGTTTGTGAGAGGCCACCCTGCAAATAGAAATAAAAATAAGTCTTCAAGGAGCAAATCTAAATCTCTAGGATAACCTATGCGGAAATGTTCAAAATGAAATAAAGATATGCATTATAAGAAAGATTGTAGATCAAAATATGTTGATAAAAAGAAGGCATCTAATGATGCTCCTTCCAAAAGAGGGAATGCCTCCTTGAAATAAGGAGGTGATGGATACTTGACATCTAAAAGTACACATTTAGATCATGATGCATGGATGATTGACTCAGGTGTGTCTTTCCACATGAATTCTCACAAGAAATGGTTTTGTGAATCTAAAAAGTATAATGAAAGTGATTCCTTCCTGGGAGATGAATAACCAAAATTACATGATGTGGAAGGGTTTAGTTGTCTCTTAAATATGGAAGGGTTAAAACCCTTTCTAGTGTTTTGCATATTCCAATTTTGGATAGAAACCTGACGTCTATGAGTGGGATGAGTGATGTGCATGCAAAAAATATATTGAAAACAATACAAGTAAGATGGTTCAAGGAGTGATGGACTTATTGAGGGAATTTTGGATTAGAAATCTATACAAGATAAGCACTACGACTAATGGGTGTAATGGAATCATTGTTCGTGAGAATGAAACTGTCAGGAATCCCACTGTTTCTATACACAATGTTATGGAATTAAAAAATGGGATATATTGGAGGAAAGTGCCTTCATGATTTACATACTAAGGGAAAGATAATCACTATTATTGATGGGTAGAATAGTATCATTATTCAAGAGAATGAAAGTAACAAAAATCCTACTCTTTCTATAGAAAAGACAATGCTCTGGGATAAAAGAATGGGACATATTAGAGAGAAGGGACTTCATGCTTTACTCAGTTAAAGGTATCCTTGATTTCTCCCTATATTTCAATTTCTAAGAACGTTGTGTATATGGTACAAAAAATCAGGTCAAATTCCCATTTGGTTCTACAACAAAAAATTGATCATGGAGTTGATACATAGTGATGTGTTTGGCCTTGTACCTTTGGGAGGATCTCTATTGATCTGAAAATCCTTAGATATAAATTATTCCTTGATGCATATAAATATCTAACTTGATTCGAAATAATAAATGATTTCTTTGACTGTTTGCAAATAATATGAATTCACTTACTTATCCAAAACCACTTAAGTGGTAAACAACTTGCAATATAACTGAGTGAAATAGAAACACCAATAATAAAAAACATAACACAAGTTTGTTAATGAAGTTCACCCATTTTGGGCTATGTCTTCGGGTCTGCTTCCAATTGAGAGACCACTTTATTAATGCTCAAATGCTTGTGTTCTTACAATGAACCTTTTATCTATTGATAAAACTTCGAAACAAAGTGCACCATTGAATTCCTCTCGAAATTCTGAGAAAAAATGAGTATAAACACTCTATACTTTCTTCAAGGAACCATATGGCACACATTACAATACAAACTCTAAGTATAGATACCCTATCACATGAAATTCGAGGAAAAATATGTTAGCTCTGGCACATATATCCATGTCTGTATTATGTCGTACTCTGTCATACTCTATCTCTTACCTTGGTTCGGGCATCGACTTAAATAGGGCGTGAACCCTAACCATCATTCAAAACTGTTGGAAAACTTTAATATATTATCATTGGGATCCCGTAGAAATAGGTGCCTTGGGTGCATTGGTTAAAACGTTTGAATATTATATGGCGGGTCATGGGGTCAAACCCCATCGACCACACCGTATGTTATGACATTTTGTTGAAACCATATGTTATAAATAGTGTCAGATTGTTATTTAAATGCAGTGGCATACATATTGTTTTAAACAAACCCCCACAAATTTTGGTTACAATACGCTCCACATTAATGTACAACAACCATGGGATCGGGGGCTATACCATTGATCCATTTTCTCTGCCAACTAAACCATTTAATAACCTTAAATAAATTTAATGCCATCAATGGTTAAGTCACAACCATGTGGTGTGATGGCAAGCCGTTGGATTAGCATACGAGAGGTCCAGGGTTCGATCTGTCAGACTCACAACAAAATTTTAACAACCTTATCCATACTTAGACAATGGGAGACTGCCATGTGGTAGTCCCTCATTGGTCCACCTATCCTCCACCTGTACGATCATGCCACGTGCCCAATGTCGATGGATCCACTTGTGTGCCATGTCACTGTACGATCTATTGATTGAGTTGCCACTATACCTTCCATGTCACTGTATGGTAGGACACGTCAACACCATATGACCTATATAAATTTGCCACATGTCACCCTTTCATAGGTGCCACATGTCACCCTCTTTTTGACCTTTGACCTTGTTTGACCAAAACTTTGAAGAGCCATAACTTTTTCATATGAACTTCATTTGAGGCGATTCTTGCACCATTGGAAAGATATCGTTGAGTTATACACAATGAAGTCATTTTAAATAGAATTTGAGATTATTAAATTTTGAGCATTCTCAAATCCACCTGGATCATTCCTCCCCATTGGAAGCCTTTTTGACCACCAAAAGTATTTATTACTCAACAACTAAGTGAGGGTAAATATCCCTCACCTTCCCGATCTTGATCCACTTTGCTTTGCTTGGTTTTACCCCTTTAAGACCAACTCGAAGATATTCCACATCACCTGATTATGAAGTCCTGATTCTTCTATCAAGGATAACATCTTCTTATAGCTCGTCTAAATATTCTGGAGCAAAATCATCAACTGTCAGAACCTGAACACCTTCATCTTCATCCATAATCATAGGAGGTTCATAAAGTTTCAAATTCTCAACAATCACCACTGAATATATTTTCATATAATATGGAAGATCTAAATGAAAGGTATTAGTACCAATATTCTCCAAAATATTGAATGGACCATACCAGATTGGTTTGAGATTTTTATCTTCACCCTTCATTCTATCATTGTTGATATGTAACCATACTTAATCACCAAATTGAAACTGATGATCAACTCGATGTTTGTCATGCTTCGTCTTGTACTTGGCTTGGATTTTCTCCAATTGTTCCTGTACTTCTTGATGTATCTCTTGGATCCTTTGAATGAACCTATTAGCTTTATCGACACCATTTTTCTCATCCTCTTTGCTTGCTTCTCCGAAAGAAAACTTCATAGGTGATTTAGGCAAGTATCCAAAACATGCTTCAAAAGGGGTTCTCTGATTAGAAGAACGCATGACACAATGATAGGCATGTTGTATATAGTGCAATTGTTCATCCCACAACTTAGGAAGTTTACTTCAGTAACCTCATAACAAATGTACCATTGTCCTGTTCACCACCTCTGTCTGTCCATATGTTTTTGGATGAAAATTTGTGTTTTTCTTTAACTTAGTGTCCATCATCTTCCATAAACTAGACCAAAACTTTCTTAAGAAGCGAAAGTCTCGATCTGATATGATAGATGTAGGCAACCCAAAATGAACCCAAACATTAGCAAAGAACAATTGTGATTTCTTTTCAGTTGTGACTTGCTTCTTGGAAGGAATTAAGATACACATATTACTGAACCTATCCACAACAACATATAAATAATCATGACCTGTTTTGGACATCGAAAAAACCCCTACCCTTTGTTTATTGGTAAACCCCCTACAAAAGCTATGTATATACTTTCCCATGGATGGGAAAGTATCTCCATGGCTGAGAATGTATTGGAAGTGGCATATATAATCCAAAAATTTTGTTGCTAGGTTTACTTTTGGCACATAACAAACTTTATGTATTTTATTGAAGCTTGTCTCATTCATTCGAGGCCAACAACAATATCTTTGCAATTGTGCTATTGTCTTACCTACCCAGAAATGACCATATAAATAATAGATGTGTGCTTCTCTTATTACACTTACTCCTCTAGGAATAAAAGTTTTCAAGATGATGAAAATAAATTATTCACGTGATAATCCAATTCTTCATGTAGATTTCCACGAGTTAGAGATTCATACACATATTTAAAATCATCATCCCCTGTATATTGTTCAACATAACTTTCATGATCTAGAAGATTATTCTTTAATATTGTAGATACATTAACCATTGGTCTTGATAACATATATGCAACCTTGTTAATAATACCTTTCTTATATTTAATAACCAAAGCTTGTTATGCAGAAACCCATCCACTGAAATTTCATGATTATTTCCAAAAGCAGTGCAGGTTGCAAATCTTTGTAATGGTTCAGTCACGTATGAATTATTGTGTCCTTCCCCATTAAGTAATGCTTCCACCTTTTGACACTCTGTACCAAAACATATAATTCCTTGTCATATGTTGGATAGTTAATTACTTCTTCAGTAAAAGTCTCAGAATGATAACAAATTAAGGTTTACTCATTGCATCAGATTGGTCAAATGGAATATCCACTTGCATTAGTTTGAATCTCAAATGGATTCTGAGATTGGTAGGCCAATATTGAATTATTGGTGCTTACATTTTCCTTGAATGTCTCAAAGGATTTCTACTTCTTACCTTTCAATTGAAAGACCTATTTCACACCAATATTAAGAAGAGGAGCATCCCTCATAGATGAATTTCATGTTCAACCTCAAGAAATACTGTTGGTTCTTGAAATAACTCATCATATTTATAAATGATCTTTACCAATTCATGCTTATAACCTGGATCAAAACATGAAAAATCATCTAATACATATTCCTCTTTTTACTTCACCACCATGAGAACAAAATATTTACTTGCACTTACGAGTCTCTTCATTTTGTCTTGTACCCACTAAAAGTATTGGTTTTAATGCAATGGAGCTCTAATGATATATTCATATCCCATCCTTGAAGGGTGATTTTTTCTCTTCACGATAGAATATGGATTTCTTGTCAAATAGATATGGACCCAAGACAATTACAAATTTCAAGTGGCACAATATCTAATTCAACCTCATCAACAAACTTGGAAGTAATTGCAAAATTTGATTTTACCTTTGTTTTGTCACTTGCAACTTAGCATCCTCACACACCCAACCCTAATGCATATGGTTTCACAAGAGGCATAGTCTTTAAACCCAAATTATTAAAAAATGCTTCAGATATTAAGTTAACCCGATATCCATTATCAAAAAGAGTATATATCTTTGTATGCTTCATATAACCTTGACATGGAAAAGCTCATTTTGTTTCTTCTAATCAAGAAATACTTTTCAATTTAGCAGATTGAACTGCAAAATTAGTAGTAGATATACCTTTGCTTCCCATTGTTGTGATCTTAAATTCATCTCTTGAATATGATCCCACATCTTGTTTAGTTGTTGCAACAGTCTTTTGTTTCCCTTTATCTTTAGGTTCTTTAGCCGCTTGGATGTAGCTTCCAAAACTGTGCTTCCTCATGTCCCTTTATTTTGTAGTGAGAACATGTAGGATTATTCTCTTCATACTTCTTCACTGTAGCCATTCTTAATCTTCCATTTTCCTTTCGACTTCTTCTCGAAATCGTGTGGCTTCTTATTTTCGAATATATGATTTCCCTTGCTAGCTTCAATATGAGTAGCTTATGCCGACATAGATCCAATATTAGTAGGGTTAAAAATTAATATAGATCTTCCGAGAAGATATGGTGTATATAATATATATTATTAGAAGAGTTTCTCAAGTATATATTGCAATTCCTAAATATAATGATTTGTTCTTAAATTCATGTGTATATAATTGAACATTTTCCCCTTTTCCTAGTCTTAGATGTTGCCAATCTATTATTGCAGTTTACGCAGCCAGTGGATAATTTTTTTTAATTATTGCAATAGTAAATTCAATGAAGAAATTGCTACCACGGTAAATGAGATAAAATTGTATCTTACTCTCCCACCATATAAAGGTTGTGCTGCCTAAACGAAGAGTAGCTAGCTCTATCTTTGTAGTGTCATCCATGATCATTTGTACTCTGCAATATACCTCAATCCTGCTTGATCTAATTGTCCAACTTTTCCTCATTCAATTCTCCATCATAAATTGACAAATAAAACTTTACATCCAATTTTAATAAAGTCAAATCCACGAGCATGTGAATACTTCTTAGAGGTATTCTTCTTATGAGAAGAGTGTTTACTTGCACCATTGGTAGATGATGATGAAGATGATGATAACAATAGGAGGAGTTGAATGTTAGAAAAACAGGACCCTTGAGCAATAAAATAAGAAAAATGCAGTTTTAAAACACAGAAGATACAATACAATAGAGACACACAGGATATGTGGTTTACCCAATGTGGGATACATCCACGGAGAAATTTTCAGGTCCTTCCTCTTTTTTATCCGACAAAATAAAATGATACAACCTACAATACACTCTTTGTAACTTCCTCTTCTTTCTCTCCAGTCTCCTCTCTCAGAATACAATGTTAAATAATACACAGCCACAATACCAATTCCCTCATAAAATGGGGTTTCCTTCTAGGAAAAAAATCCTAACATAACTTCTATTGTCAGTTGCGACCTCATAATGAATGGTCCCAATTGACTACAAAATGCTTGTTTAAAGACAGCTTTTCCCAAAGAATTTACAGCAGGGGTGCTACCCTTGGGTCCCATGAGGATACAAAAATTTTAGATTGCCCCCCACTAGACCCCTTGGCGATGTGGTTGTGGAAGTCCCTACACACCCCATTGGGAATGGGGTCCAAACACTCTGTGAAACAAACCTCTAAATCAGGGAGATAATAAGGCTCCACAACCAGCAGAAGGTCCTACACCTTCACCTCCTCCTTCGTTTCTTGAAGATTCTCCATCTTGAGTCTTTTGAACTCTTGATACAAATGTCTATTATCTCCTCATCGTGCATAGTGTAGCCATAAATTCCTTAGGCCTCATGGGAGGATCTTCTCCTTCCTTTCCTTCAGAAGCCATTTCACGTTTACGAAATCTCCTTTGGGTTTATGTTTTATAATTTGCAAGCATGCCTTCACCTTGCTTTAATTTAGATCTTGTAAGAATTCACTCGCAAAATACTTGTCAAACCACAACTTTCGATACCAACCCCAGTTCAAAAATCCTTAGATATAAATTATTTCTTGATGCATATAAATATCAACTTGATTGAAATAATAAATGATAGGAGCTACGGAGTTTTGCAAATATTATGAGATTCATTCTTATCCAAAATCCTTAAATGATAAATGGCACTTGAGATATAAGAGTGAAATATAACAACAATAATAAAACACATAACACAATTTTGTTGTGGGTTCACCCATTTTGGGATATGTCTAGAATTACGCTTCCAATTGAGACCACTTTATTAATTCTAAAATGCTTGTGTTCTTATTGTTGATGATTAATGGCGTGTGACATTCTAGAATTCGTTCTCCCTATATGGAATAAGTTAGTCCCGATGTGAGGGAGCCCATGTGATGGGTGTGTGGTTCTCCTCTAATTAGTTGAGGTGATGTGTGCCCATGTGTTGGGTGTTCCCACGTGATGGGTGTGCGTCAAACTTGGAGTTGTTATGAAATGTGGTCTCTTTTCTACTCCTCCCTTTAGACCCGAGTTGAGATGACTTGAGATGCTGCTTAACTCCTATGGAACGAGTTGAGTCAGCTTGATATGGTCTCCTTCCTTGTACTCCTATGGAATTAGTTGATTGGCTTGAGATGGCTCTCAGGCCAGTACTCTTGTGGACTCAATTGAGTGTCTGTTGAGAGTAGCGTCCATGTGGGTGAGCACCGTGGACATGTCCCTAATTAATTTGAGCACTGGGGATGCATGCCTTTCTATGGCCACAGAGAGTGAGAGTTTAGTAAAACCCTAATTGTGTTGTAAAGGGTACAAATTCATTTACCATGTAGGAATAATTGATAGTGTGTAATTATTAATTATATTATTAGGATTGTACAAGTCATCCCTATTGTGCCAATAGACACATCATTTGATGTGATAAGTTTTGTATAAATAAGAGATAGATCCCCATTGTGGATCATATCTCTCACACTAACTCAACACATGGTTTGAAGTTGGATGAATGAAATTATGAGCAGAATTTGTAGTGCGCACTTTTCTGAACTAGTCCTTCTTGGTTGTAACACCCTCTTGTGTGCTAGGTTTGGTGGTGGATGGAGGATATTCTCTTGGCAATGTAGTAATGAGAATGTTGGTTTTATGGATTTGAAGGGTTTCCCATGATATAGCGCATTCTTGTGCATTGTTATTCTTATTTTGATCTTGGTTTACTATAGCTAATGTATTGTTGTTGCAATGTTTATAGTTCAAGTAATGCTAAATAGAATTAAACTACATGCATCATCTTAACCATCAAAACTTAACATGGTATTAGAGCAGTTCCTGAAGAAGACCACTTCACAATTCAAATGAAGGAAGGTCATGGGAAGATGAGTTGCTAAACCCCTTCTTTAGGTGTAACTAGAGACCCTATGGTGAGGTCTCTTAAGTCTATGGTGAGGTTTTAAGTCTTGTCGCAGGCCTCTAATACTATCGTAGCTAGAATAAAACCCTAACAATAGATACAAGCTCTATGAGGAGGTTCGGTTGTCCAAGATAGAGGTAATTAGAGTCTTGAAGGGAAAAATCCTAACCATAGTCACATGCCTGGTTGAATCAGCTGTAACAAGAGAAAGGTGTTGGCAACATAGAAAAGGGTTGCCATAGAAGAAGCCAAACTGCAAACCCAAAACAAGTTGTAGTCTAGTTTCTTGAAGGAGATCTGGGTAGATCTAAGGTATGTTTTGAAGATGATCTGAAGAAAATTTATGGGTTATATTTGATGAGATTCAGACCTATTTTAAGGCCTACTCTGTGGCAAAGATAAGGCTCAAGTCTGAGGCAGTTAAAGGCAGATTTTAGGCCTATTCTGAGGCCGATTTTTTTGACAATTTATGAGACAAGTTAAGCTTGTTCTAAGGTTGTTCTGATACAATGAAAATATGAGGCATCTAAGGCTTATTTCTGAGACAAGATAAGTCTGTTATGAGGCTTATTTTTGAGACAAATTAGGCATGTTCTGAGGCCCATTCTAAGGAAATTTTGAGACCAAATTTAAGGCAAATTTGAGTCAGTTTCCAACACAAGTTTTGAGGGTATTCAAGTGTAGTTTAGACCTATTCTAAAGTTAAACTAGGGAAGATTTGGAGCTATGATAAAAGTTTAGAATTTCTACAGGAAGTATATCTAAATTCAAGATTGAAGAAATTTATGGAAATTTGTTTCTAGATTGATCCTTGGGGTGACTTTGAGTGTGTGCTATAAGTGCACCTTATTTAATCTCTAGTGGATATCGAGAAGACTAGACTTGTGACCCTTGTCACTATGAGACTAGACATGCAACTAGTGATGTGCAAGGCTTCAATCCCTTTTCATTATGAGACTAGACTTGTAGCTAGTGATGTGTGTGGGGAAAGCAGCATTATCCTCAAAGGGTCAAGGAATGCAAGCAAACGTGACGAGGTTCTTCTCTATCTCAACTTTAGGAGACCAAAGCAAGATTAGCAGGCATGATTGTAGACTAAGGTAAGTCTTGCATTACTTTCCTTAATTGATTTCATCATTACTCTGTATTAGCTTTCTTTTGATAATAAAGGGTATTATCCACAGTGTGAACCCCTCATGACTTGGACCATGAAGTCGGTATGGGAGTCCAATTTTGGTTGGTTGTTATTGTTATCGGGATACCATCTTAGTTATTATTATAGTACAGGAGGCCATTTTTTTTATCCTATGAGAGGCCATCTTGGTTATTATCCTAGTACATGGGGCCATTTTGGTTGTTATTCATATGAGAATATATTTCTATTTCATTATTAAGACCATGATATCTAGTATGGGGAGTTCAATTTTCTTTGGTTGGTTATTATCCCTAGTACAACAGGCCAACAAAGTCACTGTAGGAGCAGTGGACAGAGACATGGGGTGTCTCAGTTAGCAACATAGGAAGGAATATGTCTATCCTTGGACTTGGAGGTTCATACATTTCGGATGGAGTCAAACTATTTGAAGGAAGAAACATTACATTCTCCCCCTTCAGCGATTTCAGGGGGAGACAATTGTTGATCCAGTTGATCTTGTAGCTCTAGCTGATGATTCCCAAAGACATGGAAATAGGCCAGGAGAGGCCTACATGGGCTCAAAGACCTCTTTTGGAAATGGGGGACATGCATCTCCTTGTGATACATTTCGAGAGAAAGAGACCACAAATATTTTTTGAGCTATGTTTCAACCATGAGCCACATCGTGTCTGAGAACCTTCTTTTCATGGAGAAGAAACAAGACAACATTTTTGGCAATATGCCATGACCAAAGAATATCAATCCATCATGAAAAAGATGTATGGGAAATTTTTTTAGAGCGAAGGAAGCCTAGTGACTTCCAAGTGGATCTATATAAGATATGGAAGTGTGGAGAAGTACAAAGTGATATTTGTAGCTAGAATATTCTCTCTGGTGGGAATAGATTATGAGGAGGCATTTTCTCTTTTTGTGTCACACTTGTACATGCGATTATTGATCTTGCAGCATGCTGGAACAGGGAGACTAAATCTGATGGATATAAAGACAAGCCTTTCTCATTGGCGAGATTGAGGAAGAATTCTACATCAAGCAGCCACATGGATTCGTGACACATGAGAAGGAAGTCTCATGTATGTAGGTTGAAAATGGCCTTGTATGGAATAAAACATACACCTCACTTGAATGGTATGAGAAGATTGATTGAGACATGATGAATTTGGGCTTCAACAAGAGTGTTGTTGATCAAACCTCTACTATGTAGCTCTTGTTGGTGATGAGTTCTGATCTCAGTCTATATGTGATGACTTATTCCTCATCGATTCAAAAAACCTTATTGATGGATTCCTGAAGCATGCATTGGATTTTGAATTTGAGATGAAGGAACTTGGTATGATGCACTACTTCTTGGACTAAAAGTATGGCAGAAGAGTGGTGATGAGATTTTCCTGAGCAAAGGAAAATATATAGTGGAGATATTAGGGATGGACTACAAATCCCATGACTACATCGATGGTGATGAACTTAGAAGATGAGCTGAAGTTTCTTCCGATTTCAGTGAGATTGATCCACATATTCTGAGACAATGATTGGATCATTGATGTATCTGAGTCAACTTACCGGACCTAATATAATAATGCTCTGGTGAATGTACTCATCCAATTCATGGAAGTGGAATTGAAAAGAAACATTGGATAACCTTGAAAACATGTTAAAAGATATCTACAAAGGAGCAGTTGGTTATGGAGCAGGGATATGCCTCAGTGTAGGCAGGGGTACATGGATATTGATGGCTGGGTAGGGAGCCTGATGGACCAAAAGACCACATTTGGTTATTGTTTTACTATGAGATCTGCCATGGTTTCCTGGTGGTTGATAAAAGGAAAAATTATGTGGCTTTGATGCATGACTGATACATTGCATTATGGAAGTCCATGAAGTAGTGAAACCCATGGCTCCTTACAAGTATTTGGACATGATATGGATTCCACTGTTATCCCTTTGTGATAACTAGAGTTGTGTAAATCTCTCTAAAGTCCTATGTTTAACACAATAAATCAACACATTGAGATATGAATGCAGAAAGTAGTACATGTGGGTACCTTTCTACACAATGGCAGGGTTGCAGTGTCTTCACTGACCCTTTCCAAGGCGAGTTTGGTGCATGCACATGGACTTGGCCTAGTGGAATGCCTCTCCCTAGTTGTTGATGATTGCGATTAGGTGTATTTGTCTAGGTGGTTCTCCTCTGGATTGAGTTGGAGTGATCTGTGAGAGGGAGCCCATGTGATGGGTGTGTGTCATTCTCCTCTGGTGGGAGTTGATATGATGTGTGCCTATGTGTTGGGTTTTCCCATGCGATGGGTGTGCGTTAGACTCTGGGCTGAGTTGTTATGACATGTGGTATCTTGTCTACTCCTTTGGACTGAATTGAGATGACTTGATATGAGATGTACATGTATGCTCCTGCAATTTGGGTGAGTCATCTTGAGATAGTCTCCTACCTTGTACTCCTATAAACTTAGTTGAGTCAGCATGAGATAGTCTCCTAGATAGTACTCTGTGGACTTGGTTGAGGTGATCTGTTGAGAGTGATGTCCTTGTGGGTGAGCACAGTGGACATGTCCCTAGTGGTTGACCACTAGGATTTGTGAGATCCTTGTTATATTTTGGTGATACTTTGGTAAAACCCTAATTGTGTTGTAAAGAGATTTTTCAGAGAGTGATACTTTGGTAAAACCCTAATTGTGTTGTAAAGGGTACACGTCGGCCCCACCATGTAAGAGATAATTAATATTGTGTAATTATTAATTATATTATTAAGTTGTACAGGTTGGCCCTATTGTGCCAATAGACACATCATTTGATGTGATAGGTTTTGTATAAATAAGAGATAGATCCCCATTATGGATCATATCTCTCACACTAACTCAACGCATGGTCTGAAGTTGGAGGTCTGAAATTATGAGGACTGTAGTGAACACTTTTATAGGCACTAGTCCTTCTTGGTTATAGAAACACCCTCTTGTGTGCTAGATTTGGTGGTGGATGGAGGATCTTCTCTTGGCAATGTAGTAATGGGATTGTTAGGTTTTTCCCTTGGTTGATAAAGGTTTTCCCAGGATACTTCTTGTGTTCTTGTGCATGGTTATTCTTCTTGTGATCTTGGTTTACTGTAGCTAATGTATTTCTTCAATGTTTATGGTTCAAGTAATGCTAAACATAATTAAACTACATGCATCAACTTAACCATAAAAAAATTCAACACTTACAATGACATTTTTACCTATTGCTCAAACTTAGAAACAAAGTGCACCATTGAATTCCTCTCGAAATTCTGAGAAAAATGAGTATAAACACTCTATAATTTCTTCAAGGAACCATATGGCACACATTACAATGAAAAATCAAAGTCTAGATACCCTATGGCACAAACTTCGAGGAAAATTATTCTAGCTCTAACACACATATCCATATTCACACTATGTCGTGCTCTGTCTCTTGCCTCGGTCTGGGCGCTAACTTAAATAAGGCCATGGAACCTGACCTTCATCCAAAATTGTTCGCAAACTTTAATATAGTATCATTCAGATCCCATAGAAATAGGCGTCTTGGGCACATTGGTTAAAATGTTTGAATATTATATGGCAGGTCGTGAGGTCAAACCCCGTTGACCATGCCATATGTTATGGCATTTTGTTGAAACCATATGTTATAAATAATGTTGGTTTGTTATTTAAATGTGGTGGCATATATATATTTTTAAACAAACCCCCACATATTTTGGTTACAATACGCTCCTCATTAATGTACAACAACCATGGGATCGGGGGCTATTCCCTAGATCCCTTTTCTTCGCCAACTAAACCATTTGATAACCTTAAATAAATATAATTCCATCAATGGTTAAGTCACAACCGTGTGGTGCGATGGCAAGCCATTGGATTAGCATACGAGAGTTATGGGGTTTTGTTGACGGGCGAAAAAGAACGCTCGCCAACTGGAAGAGTGGATTCGGTCTGGGGTTGTCTAAATAACCCAAGTCGTTTGGGATGACCCACCCTGACGGGTTTAGCGTCTCCGTTGGCTGATCTAAGTCCTAGGAAAACAAATGAAAACTACACTAAGGAACTAATCTAAATGAAAACATTAATTAAAACAAACTAAATAATAAATCTAAACTAAATATATACAGTCTATTATCTATGCTATATAGAAATAATTCTATGAAATTAAATGTTGAATTATTAACAGAATTAAATCTTAATCACAAATGTACAATATTTACAGATTACAGATTTAAATGAAAACCTGCAAAAATCATTTGTAAACTGTCCTAAGACAGTGAAACTATTGTTTTTTTATTTTTTATAATTTTATGAGAAAGAAATTAAATAAAAACTGTGTAAGCTAAGAAACTAAAATAATAATTCTAACTAAGAATCTAAACTATATATATATATATATCTATCTAAACTACTTAAATAACACTAATATACAACCTGTAATAACGCTTTCCAATTTGTCTTGTGTAAAGGATCCAGTTCAGCTGTTCGATGGGAGGAAACCCGCACCAGATTCTCTGCAAGCTTCTTGTAAACCAGAAGGCAGTAGTGCTCTTTGAATATAAATAACAGGACAAACAAGACATAAAAAATTACAACAATATTATGATTTACAAATCATCACAATTAGATAAACCCGTATGTAAAGATTTGTACAATATGATTCATTTAACGAAGAAGAGAAATCTTTAATTCACTAAAGTGAAACAGAGTAATTGTTGTATTTTTTTTAAATAAGAGAGATCAGATATGGACAACACATAAACCAAAATCACATCAACTTGCAATGAATTACGATAGCTAAAGTAGTCGATAATTAATTACAAACTGATATGAAAACTTGAAATAAAAGTTTGATATATTGAAAACTAAAGCTGTTACAAGACATCAACTTTCATCCCAGTCTGTATCATAAATTCACAGTCTGGTTTTCCCAATAGTGATGATGATGATGGGTCTATTACAAAAAATAACAAGTATTTAAAGACCACGGGGTAAAACATCCATGTGGGAATTGTCAAAGAAAATTACAAAAAATCTGAGAATAATCTCCCAAGTTCCTATTTTTTGCCTATGACTAATAATTGAAAACTATATCCAAAATGCTACAGTATGCCTCATTTGTCAATGAAATTCGTAGGTACCTGAAAGTAGACAAGAATACAAAAGTTTAGATATTGTTTTATTGATAAATTGACAAAAATCTAATTTTTAAGACTAGCTACAGAATCTTGCGATTCTGTAGCTGGTCTAATTTGAGCATAGAATCGTTTTAAAATCAATCCAAAACTTAAAGAATTATATTCAAACTATTAAACAAATATTTAATTGCTAATTGGAAACCAAACAAATCATTCAAATCAAAACTTCTATGCTAATTGAAACAAACGAAATCGTGGTCAACCGAATGGTAACAGAGATACATGCACTATGTTCAACATTTGTTATCACCAATTCGGGGTAAACATAATCGCTTAGATAATTCGAAAGCAATGAAATCATTTTCATGAACCAATTTTAATCGACACAAACTGTAACCGATTAAACAAATCATTCATGCAATAGTTTATGTCGCCTCGTCCATTAACAAAATCGTTTTCGAATAAAAAATGAAACTAACAGGATCATCATTTTTTCTTAATGTAAAACTGATAGAACTACCTCGAATAAATCTTTAATGCATATGCAAACGATCATTGCTATTCGAGGGCATACAATATCGTTTCAGTTTCAACCAAAAGAAATGAATCAAACCAATTTGGGACCGGCACAATCGTTATGCAAAATCGTATTTACCAAACAAATCTTGTGTACAGGTCGAATGCAATCCAAAACGAAAATATTGATTCAATACAAAACAGAATCGTTCCTAGTAAATCGAGTTCAACAGGATTGTTTTGAATATATTAGAAACAAACAAAACTAATCGAAATCAAACCCAAACGATTATCCTAATTCAAGCGTACAGTATTTGTTTCAAAGAAAACCAATCAGAATAAAAAACAACTCAATCGCTTATACTAATCTGAGCACAATAGAATCCCATAACCAAATTATAACTATATTTGAATTTTAGCAAAACGAATCTATTGTACATGATCCACAACAAAACATAATCAATTTGTATATATTAAAGTGAACAGAGCTAATCGAAAACAAAAGCCAATTCATTATATTAATTCAAGCAAACTCATAAAGAAAAATCGATGTCAAAACACATACCTCGGCAGCTCGGTCATGATAATTTTGAATTGACAAAGGCTGTTGTTGCTTTGACGTTCCTGAAGACAATTGAACCGGTGGTTTTTTGTTTCTTCTCGTTGGCTTGAAGCCTGTCGTTCTCCTTCGACAACACTGTCACTTTCTCCTCTAACGATTTGATCTTTGATTGCAACAGGGGAATGTCGGTGTAATAACGGTCTAGCCAAGCATTACATTGGATACATGATGATTGATTGGGCTTTGGTGTCACAGGTGAGGGTTTGTCCAAGTTACCAGGGGTTTCCTTGTGCAACTTGATTCCCGGGTAGTTTGGGTCATTTTTTAGGCACGGGGGTAAGTTAGAGACATAGTCATAGGGTTCCTTAGAGCATACAACATGAGAAAAGGGGTACTCCTTAGCTAGGAAACGCTCAATATCGGAGTCTGAGTCCTCGCTCAACACTATGGGCTTTTGGTCAACGTTTGGCTTGGGTTTGTTCCTAGCATATCTCGATATCAATCGAGCATTTTTCTTTCCCCTACTATTGACAGTAGTATCATTCTTACCTTTCTTCCTCATAGGCTTCTTTATGGCCTCAGTCTTATCTTTAGTACATGGGTTGGTTATGGCATCGGGTAGGTCTATGTCAAGGCAATCCGAGGGTTTAACAGGGGGTAGAAGGATATGGAGTGGCACAACCGGCCCAACCAAAGTTTCAGTAACAACAACCTTGTCCACTTGGACAGACCCGGGAGTGGCAAAGCCATTCCTGGTCAGGAAGGCTTGCCAACTATCACCATGAAGGCTCAAATAGTGGACGATAATAACTTTGATCAAGCCGTGATGAAAAAGGCTGCTATCAACCTTCTCACACTTGAATCTCTTAGACATCTTGTAAAGACTACGCAATAAGTAATGTGGCATATTCAAAGGGTAGCCTATAAAATTCATCAATAACCGGAGGAGATACAGAAATACCAAGCCATACCGACCTTCACAGGTCAAAAATTGTTTAACAATTACCAAAAGATCGTGCCACCTAGGTTTGAGGGTAGTGATAGGCATACATTTATCACAGGAAACAATCTTTCTTGATGTGAAAAGTAATGGCCACGACACCTCATCAACTTTGGAATTTTTAAACCACCTATGCCCTGTCGCTGGTAGCCTTGTGGCTGAACTCATGAATTCCTCATTAAGCTCAAGTTGTACATCTCCGACCTTAGCCCTGCAACCATCGAAGGTGAGGGTGAATTGTTGGGTAACCGAAAGGTTGAAACCCTTGAACCTCTGTATAAACACCAGCCAACCACCATTTTCTAAATCCTTACGAGCATTATCGAATAGCAACAGAGTTTGGCTACCGTTTGGCTCTATGCGCACCACCGGTGCCATAGACAGGAGCACACGGTGAGCTGGGTGAACGGGCAAGGGTTTGAACAGAGTATACGCAGGGTCAATAGCTCACGGGCTTACCCGAAAGCCACAGAGTTAACTTGGGATAAGGGGAAGGCATTAATGACCAAATGTGTGAAGGTGGTGGAGCTAGATCAGCCCATGCAAAACAGTCATTTCCCACAGTACAACCGACGACGCATATAGCGATTCAAACCACTATTACATATGTTAAAAAACCAAACCATTCAAACAATTAATGAAATTAATGGTATATCGACCCAAAATTTTGAATAAGCATTGCGTTTACATAGTTTTAAAACCAAAACAATAATTTGAAATCAAAACCAAGGGTTCGATCATAACAAAAATATGTTGTATGAAATGGTTGCGCCAAAGGTCTAATCCATAATGTCAATGAGTTTTCATGAAACCAATGTGTCAAAGAAATCGATGAAAGACTATAGAACATCAAAACACCAATGTATCAAAAACTCGATCATAAGGATATCATCACAGCCTTGTAAAAATGAAGTCATATTAACAATTAAAGAATGCCAAATAAGTAAAGATCTTGGAGTCTTGCCAACTGTGCAACTATAATTAAATTGGAAACGCAATGAACACATAGACAAGAGTGACCATAATAATCCAGTGACGATTTTAATGTGACTTCGAAATCAAAGTTTTCACGCTTGCAGTCGTGAAAACAAGAACAAAAGAAGGTGTGCAAATGCACCAAATAATAGTGTCGTTTTATTCAAAGATTGTGATGAAAATCAAGGGTTGCAAAACACTGGTGTAGGCAGCTTATAAGGATAGGATAAAAATGCTAATTGGCTGCCAACAGGTTTGATCCATTGGACTCACAATAAACTTTTAACAACCTTATCCATACTCAACCAATGGGATACTTTCATGTGGTGGTCCCTCATTGGTCCACCTATCCTCCACCTGTACAATCATGACACGTGCCTAATGCAGATTGATCCACTTGTGCACCATGTCACTGTATGATATGTTGATTGTGTTGCCATTGTACCTTCCATGCCACTATACAATAGTCCACATCAGCACCGTATGACCTGTATAGATATGCCATGTGTCACCCTTTCAGTGGTTCCACGTGTCACCCCCTTTTTGACCTTTGACCCTATTTGACCAAAACTTTGAAGAGCCATAACTTTTTCATACGAACTCCATTTGAGGCGATTCTTATGCCATTGGAAATTTATCTTCAAGATCTACGCAATGAAGTTATTTTCGAGAGAATTTGAGACGATAAAATTTTGAGCATTCCCAGATCCACCTGGATCATCTATATTATATCACATTTATAGATGACTTCTCTAGGAAAACATGGTTGTATTTACTACTGAAGAAATAAAAGGTTTTTAGTAAATTCAAAGAGTTCAGGATCTTATAGAAAACCATATAGAGAGGAAAATAAAAGTGTTAAAGACATATAATAGAGGACAGTTCTTTGGAAAATATTTTGACTAGTTCTATAAATAGTGCATAATAGCATGG
>SNQJ01S0062340.1:32648-45196 GCA_010110895.2 Picea sitchensis
TATATATATAATGAAATGTATGACTCCTTGGAGCTATCTTGAAATGTCCATATCTCCTCAAAAAAAACTAAATGATTAATTTTTTATCGAGATTATTACAACTAAATATGTTCAATATGATCACAAAATGAAAGTAGTAGTTATGTTGGTTAAGGGCATGATGGTTATATAATCCCACTATGTATAATTTTTTTGAATTATGTTCAAAAAATTGAATAATTCATAGTATACAAAAAGAGAAAATCTATAACATAACATAAGTGAATATTGTAAGTAGCATAAATCACAAAAATATTTTCAATTTTCATATGCAAATAAAGAGGTTTGTTGATTTTACATAGCATATCAATGTTCATTACAAGTTTAATAGTGTAATAGGGATCATCATTTTTCACATTTATTTATTTTTATAGGGGATCTTATATTAATACATTTTTGGGGGGATATTATGGATCATGTCTCCATAATCATTCGATACTAGTAGGTCAAAGGGGGTGGTTTTCCATCCATTTTGTGGTTCAGGGGATGCCTTGGTGTTCCCAATTTTAAAGGAATTCTCGAGGGCATCTTCAAGATATCAACTTTTTGATAAGTAGCATCTCAGGAACACTAACATTTCAATAGTGGACACCCAAGTATGTGTCTTCCATGTACCCTTCCCAAATATGTAGGAAACACAAGGGTTGCATCTCCATGTGTAACATCAATATTGACAAGCCTAACAAGGCACATTTCAATAGTGGACACCCAAGTATGTGTCTTCCATGTACCCTTCCCAAATATGTAGGAAACACAAGGGTTGCATCTCCATGTGTAACATCAATATTGACAAGCCTAACAAGGCATGAATGGAACTTCTCATACTTTTGAAGGACTGTATAATTCACCCTCTAACCCAAATAGACACAACTCAATGGTTTTAGCTCAAAACATTTTAACTATCAAATCACAACACGATGAAAAATAGATAAAAATATATGTGCCTTTGTCAACAACATTACATGGTCATAAAACAATATATCCCAAATAATCTCATAATATAACTGTACATATATTTAATCTCCCAAATAATCTCATAATATAACCCATATATTTAATCAAGGGCATAAGCACATGATATAGTCAGGTTAGAAGAGATTGCCCATCTTTAAAATAAAGAAATGCCTTAATGAAGAGAAAGGAATAACTCTCATCTTTGTATCATGACCTTTTATGTCACATTCTATTTTCATTTTTTCATGACCTCATTGACTAGCACCCCCACAAATCCTTTCTTCTCATTCTCCCCTCCATTCTTGCTACACCTCCACAAATCCTTTCTTCTCATTCTCCCCTCCATTCTTGCTATCCCTCATTACCCTGATCTTAATTATTTCCTTCCCTATTTCCTTCCCTCTCCTACTTATATTTTATAGCCTAAAATTAAACATTAAACCCTAACAACTTAGAGTCTAAACATGCAAATCTTTTTTTATGATTTTGCAATATATGATTTTTATGTGTTTTTAACTTTATATAGTTTTTAATGCTTTTGTTTAAGTTCATAAAAATAAATTAAAATCCGTAAAAAAAAACAAAAAAAAATTAAACAACTAAATTAATAAGGTATATACAAAAACCCTAGAGTATCATTGAAACCCTATCCTTATAAGTTACATTATTTTTGTTTTTTAATAGAACATAGATTAAACAAAAATAAATGTATATAACACATGAACTAAAAGAAGGTAAATGAATTAAAAAGTTGATTAATATTTTTAAAAAATAGCTAAAAAAAGGATTGGGAACTTATTGCTTTTAAATATTTTATTTAACAAAAAGTCACACTAAATGAAAGAAATAAAATAAATGATTAAAACTAAAATAAGTGTTTGGTTTTTTTAATGAAAAATTAAATAAAATTAATAAAGTTAAATGAAAATTATGTATATTAAAAGTAAAATGTGTTTTGTATTTTATATTTTCAAAATATTGAGTAAATGAAAATGGAGAAAAGTGAATCTAAACAATAAAAAGAATAAAAAAATTATTTCTAAGATTTTCATAAATCTAATAAATTTTAAATCTTAAAAAAACTTAAATAATCAATAAATAATTATGTCTAAAGGCCTATACTTATTGATAATGGACACAATTAATGATATTTTAATCTCATTTAACTTTAAACCTTAATCTGATGGCTATGCATTGAAGATGCTAGCATATTCTTAGTCGTCCTCCAAAATCAATGGGTCAGATTTATTATTCATAACTTTCTTGCATTTATCAACACATACGTTAACATATTTACTTTCTAACATTTACCTAATCACATTAAAAAATTACTGTAAGGATATATAAATGTCACATTTAAATGATTAAGTAGGATTAAATCGTGCAGCTAAACATTTCATATTATCACAAAAAAACTAGAAAACTTGAATCTTATTACACTATACAATGAAGAATTTTTAATACTGGTGAAACTCAAAGCAATTGTAACTTACAAAACATTCCCCATCTCCATTTTCTTTTTCCGTACTCCAGCAATTGTAACTTACAAAACATTCCGCCTCTCCATTTTGTTTTTCCCTACTCCAGATTGTGCTGTTTGCTTTATAGCGTTTGCTGGACGGTTCTGGTGGTTTAACGGAAATGAACGACTACAACAACTTTCATATTTTATTTAATAAAATAGATATCAAAACGACATTTATTGGGAAATTTCGTTCCTTGTCCATTTCTTCTTTCAATTTTGGAAGAATTGTTACATAGATCCGACTCCCCTCTGATTCCGCAATTATTGCACGAAATGACTGGCACTATCGTCGTTTACCATGAGAGTTAGCACCATTGTTACTTCCACTGTATGCAGATATGCCTTTGGAGTTCCCTGAACTCTCAAATATTTTCTTTATCTGAACCGTTTATAACCGATTCTGAGCTTCGACAGACCTCTTTGTTTTTCCAAGTTAAACATCTTATACAAAGATTAGTGGTTTGATGAGTAGGTTTTTGTGTTGGGATTTGGTGACAATCAATTACCAAAAACAGATTTGGATTCTATTATTTTGGGTTGGTTATAATCAAGTAGACCAAGTTAGATTATGGATAGGGATTATATTTAATATTCAGTTTCATGTGTGAATGAATAAATTCATGTAAGCCCGTAGAGACAAAAACACTGTGAAAGAGGGAGTGTATGAGAGACTTGTAAATGAGGGAGTGTATGAGCTGATGTTTATGTTTGGTGAACGTAGCTCAACATTTGGGTGAACCACGTGAAATTCCTGTATCTATTTATATATGTATAATTGTTGTTTATCATATTGTGAATTGTGTTTCCGCACTAACAATTACAACAAATGATATCAGAGCTTAGAAATGATATCAGAGCTTAGGAGGCCGCAGACTGGAAGAACCGCTCACTGGAAAAGGCTGCGTTGAGATAGGTGTGTTGGAGAGGTTGCGTGGGTTGCTTGAAGGGAGCGCCGACTTCCGGATCAGCGTTGGGGGCTCTTACTTGAAGGGAGCGTTGTTTTTCCCTCTGCACTTACGGAGTTTTCAATATTCAAGTCAGCGCTGGGCGATAAGGGGAGCGTTGTGTTGAGAAAATATTGGGCTGAGAAGTCGATTCTTAAAAATATTCGCATGGTTATTTAAGAGTTAAGGTACAAAGTTTTGTTTTTTTTTTTTTTTGAATTTTGAATTTTCTTTTTTAAAAGAAAAAGTTGAAAGTCAATTCTGTGGAGGTTTTTTTTGGAATTTAATATAATATGGAAGGAGTAATTTTTTTGTGAAGTGGATATAAAAAAGTTTTATGAAATATAAAGTTTTATTATTTTAAACCTTTTGTGGTTTTTTTTTAAATTTTTTTATTAAGGATTTATATTTAACCTTATTTATTATTTTTTATTATTTAACCTTATTATTTATTATTTAACTTTATTTATTTATTATTTATTTATAAGTAGTGATTTGGACTTTGGGTTTTATAAGCAGTGGATATTGGGAAATTTTTTGAGCTAATGGCTAAGATGCAGAGTTCGAAGTTCGAAGTTGAAAAGTTTAACGGTAAAAACAACTTTGAGCTTTGGAAGCTCAAGATGCATGATCTGCTCATACAACAAGGCATGGTGAAGGCGCTTTTGGGAAAAACAAAGCAGCCCGCATCCATAACAGACGATGATTGGGATGAGATGGATGCAAGAGCACTAAGTGTCATACGCCTATGTTTGGCCGACGATGTTCTGTTCAATATTGTCTCGGAGAAGACAACATCCGGTTTGTGGAGCAAGTTGGAAGGTCTATACATGACAAAGTCCTTGACAAGCAGAATCTACTTGAAGAAACAGTTGTATAGTTTGCGAATGAAAGAAGGTACAAAAGTTGTTGACCATTTAAATACCTTCAATACCCTTATAGTTCAATTGACTAGTATGGAAGTTAAATTTGAAGATGAGGATGAGGCTATTACACTATTGTGTCCGTTACCTGAATCTTGGGATAATATAGTTACCTCCATTAGCTTTAGCTCAACAGATGTTCTAGATTATGACTTTGTTGTGGGAGCTTTGTTGGCTGAGGAGATGAGAAAATCCAGTAAAGAAACCTCAACTTCAGAGGCGATGTTAGTCAAAGGTCGAACCACAAAGAAGAATGAGAGAAGTTCTTTTAGATCTAAGTCAAGACAAAGAAAGGGTAAAGAAAAATGCTAGAACCGTGGCAAAACAGGACATCTCAAGAAAGATTGTTGGAAGAGAAAGGAATCAGAGGAAAACTTGAAGGAAGAAAATTTGGTTGTAACAAATTTAGGTATAATTGATCACGTTTTATCCATTTCTAGTAATTTACAATATCAAGAAGAATGGCAGTTAGATTCAGGTGCCTCCCACCACATGTGTTCACATAGAAATTGGTTCTTTTCTTACCAATTTGTTGATGAGGGTGTAGTGTTTATGAGAAATGATATTCCATGTAAAACTATTGGGGTTGACAGTGTTAGAATCAAGATGTTCAATGCTATTGTTAGGGAATTAACAGATGTTAGATCTGTACCTGAGCTTAAATCAAATTTGATTTCAGTAGGAGTGTTGGATTCTTGTGGATATAAGTATACAGGTCAAGGTGGAGCTCTCACAATGTCGAAAGGGAATTTAGTAGTGATGAAGGCAACAAAGGTTGATAACCTCTATAAACTGGAAGGCAGTATCGAAGTGGCATGTGAAGTGACAGTTGTATCTTCTTGTTTATGGCAGAAGCATCAAGGTCATAAGAGCAAGAAAGAATTGCAGGTATTGGTAAGAGGTAAATCAGTTCCAGACTTATAATCTTTGTTTTTGAATTCCTGCTTGTTTTATATCTCTACAAGATATGATGATGGTATAAATGGATGTTGTGTGTGGGATCCTACTTCTCACAAGGTCATCATTGACAAAGATATTGCATGTGTGAAACAACCAAAAGGGTTGATTCAAGATCGCAATGGTAAATTTGTTTGCATGCTAGGTAATTCATTGTATGGCCTATTGGTACCTAGGCAAATATACAAGATGTTTGAAGTCTTCATAGTGAGTCATAATTTTTCAAAGGGTAGGAATGACTATATGGTTTATAGTACATTCACAGTCTTGATGTTCTTTGTTGATGATATTCTTGATGCAAGTCGAAGCATGGATAAAATCAGTAAAAAAATGACTCAAGTGGACAGGACAATTCAGATGAGGGATCAAGGAGCATCAAAACAAGTTGTGGACATGGAAGTATACAGAGATGATAATGGTAAGTTGTGGTTGGAGTTCAGTATGAACATTGTAAAACCGGTTTTTATCCCTCTTGTTTTTCATTATAAGTTTTCTTCAAGTATAGGGCCTGTCTATAAAGAAGAAAAGATTATGTCTCGTGTAAGTTCAATAGGAGGTTTGTTGTATGCGATGAAATGGTTAAGATCAAATGTTTCACATGCTAATGATGTTGTCAAAAACGTGACAGATTCAGGAGTTTCAGTGAAATGAATGCTTCAACGTATGAGAAGCACAAATGTCACTTATAATGGTTACACTGAGATGGTCTGTGATGATTGTAATGTATATTGTAATACAGGTGTTTTGGATAGGAGGAGACCTATCACTAAATATGTCTTACAACATAGTTGTGGAAGACATGTTGGAGGTGGAGTGATCCCTCAAGAAATCCAAACTCGTGCAAATCACACAAATGAGATCATGAAACCAGTTTTATTAGAGAAGTTGCAGTGGTGTTTGGCTTCTCTTAGCTTGCAACAAAGGTGATGAACAAAAGGAAGAAGCAAGGTATCAAGTTAATTGTTGTCAAGGTGGAGATTGTTGGGATTTGGTGACAACCAATTACAAAAAACAGATTTGGATCCTATTATTATGTGTTGGTTACAACCAAGTAGACCAAGTTAGATTATGGATAGGGATTGCATTTAATATTCAGTTTCATGTGTGAATGTATAAATTCATGTAAGCCCGTAGAGGCAAAAGGACTCTGAGAGAG
The DNA here is from genome assembly GCA_010110895.2 of Picea sitchensis. Lineage (NCBI taxonomy): Eukaryota > Viridiplantae > Streptophyta > Pinopsida > Pinales > Pinaceae > Picea > Picea sitchensis. Next base: position 39,147 of record SNQJ01S0062340.1, read on the forward strand.
GGAGTGTATGAGAGACTTGCAAATCTGATGTAATCTCCATAATCCGAATAATAAGAGAAACGATGCCTATGCTTGGTGGACGTAGCCCAACGTTTGGGTGAACCATGTGAAATCCATGTCTGTTTATATGTGTATGATTGTTATTTATCATATTGTGAATTGTGTTTCATCACTGACAATTACAACATTTTGTCCCTAGCCTCGCTTTTTAAATTCAATAGGTTTGCCAAGTGTTCGAAAATAGTAGACAATGTCGTGAGACCAAAGCTTGAATCATCAAATTACCATTGTGCGAACTATCAGAACTTGTGTCAGAACGGAGATCTACAACTCGAGGTGCAAACTTTGATTGAATACAACCCTCTCCAAAGGTCCTAGTGCTCGACTATTTTGATAGTAAGAACACCATTCTTCACGGCTCCGTTAATTGCAATGACACCCAGAAACAATTTCGATATTTCTTGTACAGTGTTTTTAGCCGCTCAATCTCATAATAAAAACTATCGCTTTGATCAATATACGATCAAGGAGCTCCCCAAACTGGTTAGGATATGTATCTTTTGAGAAGACAAAGTGTAAATCCGTCTAGCATAATATTACATGAAGAAAACCCAAGTATTTGATGCATTTTGGATAATCATAATTAATTCTTTGGTATCATTTAGCACCTCTGGTAGGTCGATCTAGTCATTATCTAAATCGTGATATATATACAATAGGAAGGAACAAAAACAATACTTTCCACTGTAACAATATAAGCCAAGACTAATGTTAGAGAGGTATGATTTGAATATGACTCATGTTCATCGATTGGTGAGCATTTTGGTCGTATTCTTACTCTCTGGCTTCTATTATAGCATCTTTAAACTTAGAACCAAATTTTAATGACAATATCTTCTTCAAACCTGGTACGTCGCGCCAAGTGGAAATAATAGTGGGAATCGATGTTTTTTTTTTTTAATGTAGAGGCTTTTTTTTCTCTGTAGAAGTCTGTCAAATTCCCAGCTTAACTTCTTCAAGAAGATAAGAAAAACTGCGAGCGATTACCGTGTAGATTTCGGTCTGCATTATTCAATCCTCGAAAAGTTCTTGAATTTGTTTTCGTGCACTCTGCAATTTCTGACCTGTAGTTAAATGTACATACACAGAGTAGTATATTTTTTACACTTACAATTACAAGGTCCCGCGCATTGTAATTGGATTCCAAATGCAATTTCAAGTGCTCGATAGCCAGCACTGTTCAACATCATAAAGGATCTCTCTTCTATAATTTAGGAGGCTTTTGGATTGGTTTGAACTTTGAGTGCAGTTTCCTGTCGAAAATTTTTGTACTGCACATAAATATACGTCACGCTTACTTTCACCAAACAGAATACATGCCATTTCACATTTATAGCATCAATTATTTATTAAGTGGCGTAATGGCTATCAATAACCAGCCTATTACATAGGTTTTAATGCTACAACTGCTGATATATAAACTATTTATTAAATGGTACATTCATCGTGATCAGTAATTAACTTACTGCTTAAACTTTAATAATGCAGCAACTGATATATATACAGTCGGATTGTCTATATCATAATATATATACCACCTGCAGTAGTATTAAAACCTGATTATTAATCGCACTCGTCATAAACCCTCCCAAAAAAACACCATAAAAAAACACAATAACCACAATGCTAATACTTCATTCGCTTTGCCAATGACCAAACATGAAAATATTATATTCACCAAACCCTTCTTAAATGGTCCACTATTTGACCCTTTGGTTTTGACAAGCGTGAGTCACGTGCTGGCTTTGGGATGTTCTTTCTTCCTTGGATTGCGTGGATGATTTTTCTTTTTTTTGCCTTTTGGCAGCATGCTCCATATCATACTTTAATGCCATAAACATAATCTCTACAACCGTGGTATCTCATTAACAAGAATAATATGTGATAAATTACTTTAATACCGAAGGGCATGAAAATGTTTGCATGGGATATGAATTTAAGTGCTTGGTGTTGTATAATGGTATGCCATGAATTTAAGTGCTTGGCGTATGGTATATGGTGGGAGTCAAAGCTAAATTTTTGGTTTTGGATAATAAAATTATGATGTGGAAAAGATAAGATATGATAATGTATATATCTTTATTTTTTTTTGCATGGAGTAATGTTAGAGTATAACATAAAGACTTTACATTAAACAAAATGTGAAAAAAAAAAGTGATATAAACCCAAAACCATAAACTATTGGAGAGAATTATAAGATATATGTTGAAAAGTGGGTCGTGTAATATAAAGTAATATGTTGAATTATGTTGAGTTGTTATACATAATATGGAATTTTGATAATTGCTCACTTTCCCTTCATAAAATGATCCGGATTATTTTCGACACGAAATGAGATCGGAGATATAATAAATTTCAATTTAAATGAGATCGAGATATAATAAATAAATGCGCGAGATATCGTGTACATCCAATAATATAACATAAATATATCGAGATGCAACCATAAACATTGATATACAGTAATACTCCATTTCTATTAATGAAAGAAATGTACAGACTCGTAATACACAGTGAAGACTCGCTAGAATGGTATGCATTCTCCTGATAAGAGATGTGGACTACTAATTAAGCATTCGTAAGAAGATGATTACAATTAGGCCTCAAGGCCTTTTACAATGTGTAAAAATGTCAAAAGTCATAGATATCCAAAAACCTAACTCCTAGGAGATGAAGCCAAAAGTCATGTGGGCCCTGTTTGGGTAAGTTAGTACATCAACTTCCCGAGGTCGTAACTTTTGCATACGATCTCTGTTTTAGGCGTATGATAGCTCGTTGAAAAGGTATCATCGAGGAGATTCATTTTGGGGGCTCAATCATGCCTTTGACTATCATTGAGAACCTCAATCTCAAAAAACCTTCTTTTAGGCCCTCAAAATGGCCTTGAAAGTTAAAACCTACTAAAAATAGTAAATTGTCAAAATTGTCAGAAAGTTGTTTTGAGTCAGTTGGAAAGGGTGGGTGGCCACCGATATCCACCTAGATCAATCCTCCCTCCTTAGGAAGCAATGGTATCCATTGCGTTGAGTTCCCGGGGGAGAAGGAAAAGCGTTTGTTGAATCTGCATCTTGGTGAGTTGCTTGTCTTGTTGGAGACGTCGTGTTGCTCAGTTTGTGGAAGTCTATCATGAACCTGTTGAGGTTGAGGCTATTCAACAAGTCAAGATACATGAGAGGATGGTGTGCAGAAGGAATCTTTGCGCTTTGCTGCAACCTTGTCGACCTGCTTTTATTCGATAAAAGGTGCTTGGGGCAAGGCTGTAGTGGTTGCAGTGTCATTTTGTTCTCCTTTTGAATAGATTGTGAAGAAGATGAATTTTGCAGTATGAGATACTACCTTGCGACACTTTTTAGGTGGAACAGTAGTCGAAACTACCTCTGGTATTCTGTAGAGATGACCCCCAAAGTAACAATGACACTATGGGGTCGAGACTCATAAACAACATGGCGTCTCCACATATATTGTTGGCCCAAGAGAACATCATAGACATCCAGTGGGGCAACATCACATAATACCTCATCCTTGAAGGGTTGGATGCCGTATGATAATTGACACTGTTGGCTGACACGGAGATCTCGTCCTTGGCGAAGCCACCCAATGTTGTATGGTTGCAGGTGTGGTGTTGTCGACAATCCCAACTGTTTGACGACCTCTGCTGAGATGAGGTTCTTCTGTCTTCCGCTATCAACAATAAAATGTAGTGGGGTCCCCTTCACCCACATCTATGAATGAAAAGGGCACTCCCCCTCTTCAGGATTTGTTGGTTCTTCTGATTGAATTGTTGTGGTAGCGACAATAACAGTGGGGTCGACGTCAATGATCTATCCTTTACCATTATTTTCATAATAATTTTTTGAATCAGGGTTCGACTCTTTGTTTTTTATCTCGGCCACTAATGACTGTTTTGAGTGACATTCATCAGTGTTGTGCCAGGGACTTTTGTGAAACTCGCACCATTTTTCGGTGTCCTTCTTTATCTTCCCATGACCCTTCTTTTCCTGTGTCTTGGACTAGTTTTCGGGAAACTGTTTGTTAGGGTCGTCTTTGTCATAATTTGGTTGTTGCGGATTTGCAGACCCGAACTCCCATTTGTTCTGGTGCTTAAATTTCTGCTCAATTTTAACAGCATATCGATAAGCAGCACCCAGTGATGAGATGTCCAGAAAATCCATTTCAGTCTGGATGTATCTTTGTAGAGCCCCACGGTATTTCAGAACCAAATGTCGCTCGAAGTCTTTGATACCCAGCTTGGTGCGCAAGGTATGGAAGGTATTGGTGAACTTCGGATTTGCTTGACCCCTCTCTTGCCGCAGTGTGGTCCATCTCATGTACTGGTCCTCATAGTTGCCAACAGGGTAATACTGTTCATTTACTGCATCCACAAAAAAATCCCAAGTGGGATCGGCCCCATNTTGCTAGAAAAATTGTGAACAGAGAAATAACCTTCTAGCAGAGTTAACCATTTTTCTAGGGCTTCTGCATCTATCTGTCCTTCAAATACAGGAATATCAAAGTTAACTTGTACCTTGAAGGGCGAGGTTCCTCCAATGTGGCCGCTTGATGAAGATGCACCTGATGCTATCGGCAGGCATTGAAGGATGTGGGAAAAATTCTCCATCATTTCGTCCCTCTCTCGCATGAGAGCTTGCTCAAGCAACAGATTGATAGGATCGTCTGCTCCGTCGTTTTTCTTTTCTTTCGCCATTGAGGGTTTCTTGGGTGTGCAAGAGAGATTGTCTTCAAGAGAGACAAGCTTGAGACACAACTTGCTATACTCAGACCTTGTCGGGGACATGCACTGAAAAAATGATCAAGAGCAGCCTACTATGATACCACTGATCCAGATTATTTTCGGCACGAAATGAGATCGGATATATAATAAATAAATGCACAGAGATATCGCGTATATCCAATAATATAACATAAATATATCAGAGATGCAACCATAAACACATAGATACAATAATACATGATTTCTATTAATGAAAGAAATGTACAGAGACTATAAAAATACAGAGTGAAAGACTTGCTAGAATGGTGGCAGCTTATCTCTGAGAAGAGATGTGACAACTACTCACATTCACAAGAAGATGATTACAATTAGGCTCTGAAGGCCTTTTTACAATAAACAGGAATGCCAAAATTCCTAGACATCCAAGAACCTAACCCTAGGAGATGAAGCGCCAAAAGTCATGTGGGCCCCGTTTGGGTAAGTTAGTACATCAACTTCCCGGGGTCGTAACTTTTGCATACGATCTTTGTTTTAGGCGTATGATGGCTCGTTGGAAAGGTATCGTCAAGAATATTCATTTTTGGAACTAAATCATTCCTTCGGCTATGATTGATAACCTCTATCTTGAAAAACATTCATTTAGGCCCTCAAAATGGCCCCAAAAGTTAAAACCTGCTAAAAATAGTAAATTGCTAAAATTGCCAGAAAGCTGTTTTGAGCCAGTTGGAAAAGGTGGGTGGCCACCGATATCCACCTGGATCAATCCTACATCCTTAGGAAACAATGGTCTCCATTGCGTTGAGTTCCCGGGGGAGAAGGAAAAGCGTTTGTTGAATCTGCATCTTGGTGAGTTGCTTGTCTTGCTGGAGACGTCGTGCTGCTAAGTTTGTGGAAATCTATCACGAACCTATTAAGGTTGAGGTTGTTCAACAAGTTGAGATACATGAGAGGAAGGTGTGTAGAAGGAATCATTGTGCTTTGTTGCAACCTTGTCGACCTACTTTTGTTGGATAGAAGGTTCTTGGGGCAAGGTTGTAGTGGTTGCAGTGTCCTTTTGTTCTCCTTTTGAATAGATTGTGAAGAAGCTGAATTTTGCAGTATGAGATACTACCTTGCGACATTTTTTAGGTGGAACAGTAGTCGGAACTACCTTTGGTATTCTGTAGAGATGACCCCCCAAAGTAACAATGACACTACGGGGTCGAGACTCATAAACAACATGGCGTCTCCACATATATGGTTGGCCCAAGAGAACATC
>SNQJ01S0062341.1:0-28607 GCA_010110895.2 Picea sitchensis
ATAGTAGGAGTAGTGCGCAGAGTCAAAGTCAGAGTCCACCAACATCACCAAGAGGAGGGAATACACAAACCAACATGGCAGGAATAGATAATATTCTTAGACTTCCTAAATTCAAGGGAGTGGGATCAGAGGATATGAACAACACTTTTTGTCTACGAAATGGTTTGGGCCACCAAGAACATACAAGACGAGGCAGTGAAGATTGGGCAGTTAGCAACAACGTTTAGAGGCCATGTGCTAGTATGGTATATGAAGTTAAAGGGTATTACGCCTACCGGACAAGCTAGGACTTTGGCAGAGATAAAGCAAGCAATATTAAAGGAGTTCAAGAAGCCAAAGTCAGAGTCACAATACATCACCGAACTGAAAGAGATTAAACAGGTACAAACAAAGTCAGTATGGGATTAAGATCAACGCTTTAAGGATGTGATGGGGAGATTAAATTTCCAAATTCACGATCAACAACATCAAGAGTGGTTCATTTCGGGACTTCTATCACACATTCGTAGGCCACTAATACAACAAAAGGTTGCATCGCAACCAGAGGCTCTGGAAATTGCAATGAAACTAGAGGCTTCATCGACAGGAGACACTAGGGGAATGGCACAATTTTAGACGTATTTGGTCGCATTGACAATTCAGTTGGTCAAGCTTACCAAGGGAAGGGGAAAATGAGAACAAATTTGGTGTACAAAGTGGAGGACGGAAGGCCACCACAAGGACGAATGCCCGACATTCATGCAGTATTTGGTAGCTAGAGCGCTGACTCCATTACCCGACAGAGGATACTGCGAGATCTGTAAGAAATGGGGTCATCATCCCACTGAGTGTCCATTACTCCAGAAATATCAGAGTACTCCAAAGAACTTGTTTTGCAATTTTTGCAAGTCGATAGGGCATGAAGAGAAGGATTGTCGCATGTTCAACCTACTAAGGAAGCACACATCCAATATGTACAGGATCCAAAAAGAGAATACCAACACAGATGAGAATGGCGTGTAGTATAATAGTCATAGATGTTTTATTCATGGGAACAAAGCAAATTTTGGCAAAGGTCGAGGTAGAGAGAATTTTGGTAGAGGAGGACGAGGACCGGTTATCTGTTATAACTGCAATCAATCTGGACACTTGGCCCGAGATTGACAGAACCTGTGTACCACATGCACATATTGCAAAGCACTGGATCACGTAACAGAGGATTGTCCCCAACTAGTTGCAAAATGGCAGGCCAAAGGAAACCCAAACCAGAATCAACATCATAATCAGAATGTGCAGATGATATCAGTTGAAAGATGCAATGAAGTACCAACAATGGCAATTGTTATGCGTGGAGGCGCTATAATAGGTATTGACCAAGGGAAGTAGTCGAAGCAGTGGGTAAGGAAGTCAGCGAGGACTATACCACCATCCGATCCACAACATGAGAAAAAGACATATTAGAAAGAGAGGAAAGAGATACTTGGACCGCCTGATGGAGCGTCAACATCAGCGTTGCCTTCGATAGAAGGTCAAGTAGTGTCGGAGAAGCCAATGGTGCAGGTAAGTACACTAACAAAATTCTTAAAGAGTTGTGTCGAACTAATGAAAAATAGGACCGCGCTAAGCACTTTAGATGACATGATTGATCAATGCACAAAAGGACAAGAAACCCCCATCACGCAGAGAATGGTAAACTAGGTATTGAGCAGGAAGAGAACCAACAGAGAATTCAAGTTCAATGCGCAGATTGGGGAGTATGATGTGGATAATGTTATTCTAGACTTAGGATCGAATGTGAATGTACTACCTAAGAAGATATGGGAGATGATGGGAGAACCTGAGCTAATGTGGTCCCTCGTTCAGCTAAGATTCACGAATCAACACAAGATAGTCCTGATTGGGCAACTAGTAGGAGTACCTGTGAACATAGATGGGGTGTGTAGCATGGAAAAATTTGAAGTTATTGAGATAGTAGATGATATTCAACCGTATCCAGCATTGATGGGATTGGAATGGGCGGTGGATAAATAGGCAATTATTAACTTGAAAAGGAGGGAGATGATCTTCACGGTTGTGGATCTAAAGGTTATTGCACCTTTGGACCCACAATAAGGGAAGAGATACACAAATTCAGCAAGAGGAAATAACATGGATAACTTATATAATATGACTGCGCGGATGGAAGATTATGTCGACCCGATAACTGATGGCGCGCTAAGTTGGAGAAGTATCAGTTCATATGCATCAAATTCAGAAGTTGGTCTAGAGAATTAGCAGCAGAGGATGCATGAAGTGACAACTAGATGATGTGCATGTATAAATTGATCCTTCCATTGGATTGGCATGGAGCTATGTGACCCACCCAGGTACGATGGACTAACTAAGATTGATATGTTTATAAAAGCACTTCAATTACAGGTACATGAACAACAAAGGCTTTTGGCACTAGATGTCATCTTAAAGGTAACTCGAGCTAGATGTTAGGTAGCGCAAAGAAAGGGAATGAAGGACTGGGCACAGTGTAGTAGACTTATGCATTTACGCTTTGGGCCCGAGAAAGTGGAAAGTGCACATAAATACACAAGAGAGGGCGACTCGGCGGGTCACGTAGAAATATTTAGAGCTTTATGGTGCTCAGAATCAGAGACAGAGTGGATGCACCGATTCATACACATGTTGGACACAATCCCGAAGAATTGGTATTTAGAATGGGAGATGCACAGGGAGACAATAGAATGGGAAGGATTGGTCCATAGATTCGAAATCACGTTCACATTTGAACATGAAGCCCCATCCAAACATGCAACACTGCAGGCCATCGGAACAAAGATCTTATTGGAGGTAGAACCAATGGAAGTAGTACAATTATGCAGTGCGCACAAAGCTAAGATGAAGGTCCAGAAGCTATTGGAATGCTATAATGTCACGGAGGAAGAATACAAGGAGGAGGATCCCAGGAATGTACAAGTACCATAAATAGAAGGAACACGCATAGTAGAAGGGACAGAGCTTGCATCCACTGCATACACACAGCCTATAAAGACAAAAAAGGTCAACATTGGGACAATGGAGAATCCTAAGTTTACACATATAGGAGACTATTAGAATGATGAGACAATTGAGAAGGTGGCAGACTTATTACATGAATATCAAGATTTATTTCCAACCACATTCTCAGAGATGAAAGGGATAGCAGGCGACTTAGGTGAGATGAAGATTCCACTAAAACTTGGAGCTAAGCCAATACGAGAGAGACCTTATAGATTGAACTCGAGGTACAAGGAGAAGGCTAAGGTTGAAATAGATAGGATGTTAGAAGCGAGAATCATTGAACCATTAGAAGAATCTGAGTGGATTATCCCAATGGTGGTGCAGGATAAGAAGACCGGAGGAATTAGGATCTGCGTAGATATGAGGAAATTAAATGATGCATGCTTACATGATCCACTTCCCAACACCATGCATGGATGAAGTGTTGGAGAACGTAGGAGGTCAAGAAACTTATTTCTTCATCAATGGATTCTCTAGGTACCATTAGATAAAAATTACCCAGGAGGATAGACACAAAACCACATTTGCGACAGAGTGGGGCAATTATCAGTACATGGTGGTGCCCTTTGGATTGAAGAATGCCCCTGCAATGTTTTCTAGAGTAGTAGTGGATGCATTCAAGGCGTTCATCCATAAATTATTGGAAGTGTACTTAGATGATTGGATGGTGTTCAGTTTACTGCATGATCATATAGAAGTTATTTGGCTCATTTTGGATCGATGCAGACAGTGACAGATTTCGTTGAACTTGAAGAAATGTATCTTTTTTGCACCATTTGGAATTCTACTAAGACATGTCGTATGCAAATAAGGACTCCTGGTTGACCCAACCAAGATTGCAGTTATTCTGGAGTTGGAGCCTCTGACATCAGTGAGACAGTTAAGGGAAACTCTAGGTCATACATGTTACTACAAGAATTTTATCAAAGGATATGCGCAGATTACAAGACCCATGGAAAAGTTGTTGAAAAAGCAAGCCAAGTTCCAATGGAATGAGGACTTTCAGAAGGGGTTGGACACATTGAAACATAGACTGGTCACCGCACCCATTTTAATCTTTCCAAACTGGAACAAGAAGTTCCATGTACATGTAGATGCATCATCCATAGATTGGGCGCAGTACTATCACAACCAGGAGAAGGAGACATCGATCATCCGATTGCGTTCACAAGTAGGAAGTTGTCTATATCTAAAATAATTATACCACTACATAACGAGAAGGATTGGCCATGGTCTATGCACTCCAAAAGTTCAGATACTACTTATTGGGGTCCCACTTCAAGATGTATACAGACCATTATGCATTAAAGTACTTAGTCAATAAGTTTTTATTAGGAGGAAGAATATGTAGATGGTTGTTATTATTTCAGGAATATGACTTTGAGGTCATAGTAAAACCAAGGAAGTTGAATGTAGGACCCGATCATCTCTCACGTATATTGTTAGGAGAGGATGTCGGTAATTTAGATGATAATTTCCCAGATGCGCAATTATTTGTAGTAAGGATGGTGGATGATTACTTCATAGACATTGTGGAGTTTCTAAATACAAGTGTGGCCCCCTCCTAAATGACTGTTGCAAAAAAGAAACAGTTGGTAGTGAAAGCAACATATATCAGCTGATTGCAGGGAACTTGTATAAGTTGGGGCAGATGGAATATTAAGGCGTTGTGTACTGGAACATGAAAGGTTGATCATACTGGAGAAAGCACATAATGGAATTGTTGGAGGACATTACATAGGCAAAGCAACACCACATAAGATTTTATGCGTAGGGCTTTGGTAGCCTACACTGCACAAAGATGCGAAGGAGTATTGTCAATCCTGCGACGTATGTCACAGAGTGGGTAAACCATCTAGGTGAGATGAAATTCCATTAAATCCACAAGTTACATTACAAGCATTCAATAAGTGAAACATGAAAGGTTTGATCAACCCACAAACAAGGAGACCAGGAACAAGATACATCATTACTGCGACATAGTACTTAACTAGGTGGGCGGAATAACACCATTTATTGATTGTACTGCAGAGACCGTTCCGCGGTTTCTATTCGAGAATGTATTCACCAGGTTTGTATGTCCACGCATATTCCTTAGTGATCAAGGTACGCACTTTCTAAACATAACCATTGCAACATTAACGAAGGAGTTTCAGATTCATCACCACAGGAGTACACCATATCACCTGAAAGCTAATGGCACGGTGGAAGAATTTAATAAGATTTTAGAGAATGCTTTGACAAAAATCTGCAATGTTGGAAGAGATGATTGGGACTTACGCATCCATGCAGTACTATGGGCATACAAAACTACGAGTAAGAAGTTGATAGGGCAGACACCTTTCTGGTTGGTCTATGGACAAAAAACAGTGATGCCAATGGAGTTCATTCTACCTAGCCTGTGGATTGCAACAATCACTGAGCTCTCTGATACTAACACAATAGAGGAAAAATTGACACAATTAGTTCAACTTGGGGAGGAATGGTTTATTGTAGGATTCCATCAGCAAGTGTAGAAAGCTAGAGAGAATGCCTGGCACAATCGACACATTAAATCTGCAACAAGTATCTGCAACACCTAAGGAAGTTTCGCATGCATTGGTTAGGTCCTTATGTGATCCARCAGATAATTGAGACAGGTGTTGCGCGGTTGGAAACCTTGGATGGAAAAATCTTGGAAAGAATTGTGAATGGAAGTCAATTGAAACTCTATAGAGACAGTTGATAGTCTATGCAATAATTTGGGTTGCGCCAAAACCTCTGTTTTATAGTAAGTATACCATATTAGCAAGAAAAAACCAATAAAAAGTAGAAAAAGGAAAGAAAAGCAATAAAAAGGTAATCATAGGAGAAAGAAAAAGAGTGTGTGAAATCTCAAGGTATCATAACTTGCGTGATTGAGCTAATCATCCCATGCGAAGATAACACTATGCCAAGTTCAAAGATAAGATACAGACAGGCTTGATTGCAACGAGCAACGCACTACTGCGCATATTGGACCCGATAAAAGCATTAAAAGCAGTAAGGCAGAAAAAAGATTGATTAGATGGTCGGTGTGACAAGTCATAAAAGCGTCGTATAAACATTCATTCAGAAAATTCGTCGGAAATCCCGGACAGATCAGCAGTACAAAAGGAGAATCATAAGGTGGAATTGGCAATTAAGAAGCATTTAGTTACCCAGTTACCCACTTTAACGCCAGATTGGACAAGGCAATTAAGGTGGGATATGACAATCCTACTTGGAATGAACACACAAAACATTGGGAGGGAAGGAAACTCTTCGTCATTGTTGCATGCAAAGCAGGAGCAAACATAGACGAGTTCCCCAAGCCAAGTTACAATTAATCGCATAGACACAGAGAGTTTGTTCACAAGTCCAACATATAGAGAAGATGGCATCGCCGAGAGTAGGAGGATCATTCGCAACAGCAAGGAAACAATCAAAGAAACCAGTAAATGAGGAGGTAGAAGAGCTAGTCGAACCTTCAGCCCCTGCGCCACCTAAAATTTTCCACAGAGATTATTTGCCTCCGAGGAAGGATGACACACCCCTGGTAACAATACCAACGAATGCCAAGTATCCATTACCCGTAGCACCAGTCCCAAAGGTCGTCAGTCAAGATGAGGACATGCTCAGCAAGGTGGCCAACTGGAAATTTATGGACCATGATATCACTAACACACAAAAATTCCATGAGTTGGCTAGGGCCCAATATTTGTGCACAAAGACCGACCTTGGTACAAGAAAAATTCGAGTGGAAGCACATGAATGGGCATCGGGCTTGGAGAAAGTCGGGATACTCAAGTTGTTTGAAATTCCACATTTCAGACGAAGTAACGAAATCAATGCCTATGTCGAGGTATTACTCAGTTGCATCCATGGGGGGACACTTTGGCTAGATCCCCCAGTCTCAATTGATACTACGCTAATTGTGCGTATCACAAGGTTAAGCAAAGAAGGCGAAGACCCATCCTTGATGTTCCTCAAAATGGGAGAGTGAGCCCTCTCCGAGGCCATAAAATACAAGTATGACACATTCAGAGGCAAACAAGGTCTGGATGTGAAGAGCATCAGTGACCAAGAGGTCAGGTTTGCAACGTAGTTTTTGGCCTACAAACTACTGTGCAAATGTTGCAAAGATGAGGTGCCAGCGACAATTATCTCAGGCACAAAAAAATGCAAAGAGGGTGTTCAAATGAACTGGGAAACCTTTCTTGTTAACCAATTTTTGCAAGACTACACAGAGGCCTAGGAGAAGCCTGCATAATTTCACTATGCATGGCTACTTATTCTTATTTTGTTGGTCGGGTGGCAGGAGCCTACATTTACCAGCGCATGTGTGTTTCAAGTCGCAACCCTTTATCAGCTAGATATGCCAACTTGTGGCACTCCACCATCAAGAGACGACAAACTGACACCAACGCTACTTTTTACACATACTTGTAGTTCATCACGAAGGTAGTAAAGACTACATTGCACATTATAAAGGAAGCAGTCATGTCCTACAGGGACGTTGCGTGCTTCAGAGCCGACATGCACCATCTATATGTGCAAGCCAAAAAGAATCATGCACGACAGGAGTTGCCAACCAATTAACGGTTGACAATGGAAGAGGTTCACTCCATAATCAGTGACTAGGAGGATGACTGGAAGAATCCGACCAACAAGCCAGGGTCCTCACAAGAGGATGAAGACCAAGGGAAAAGTTTGGAAGAGGAAGAGGATAATACAAATGGCATAGACAAGCACCATGGCCAATCGAAAGTCTCTGAAGTAGGACTCAAAATAAAAGATAAGCAGTCGAAACAAATGAAAGGGGTGCAAAATAAAGCTAAAGTGCAATGTCAAACCCCGTTTTATATTTTGACTGATGATGATATGGATTAGATTGGGTACCTAATCCGTGATTCCACCGAGGAACTCTGGGGGGAGGTTGCAACAAAGCACGGGGGCCAATAGAAGAGGTTCATGACCAGTTAGGAATCCTTCATCATCTCTTAGAAACATCGTGGTTGTGAAAGACCCCGAGACAATGGACGATCCATCCACAAAACCAAGGACAATAGAGGCCAGTGCGTAGACAACCCTAATACAACCCTTAGGAGAGCATAGAACTATACAGGTCGAGGCAGCTACGTTGGAGTTGCCAGCGGGCGAATTGCAGGAACAAATTGCGACATTGGGCAACCTTAGTATCGTCGTCTCCAGACTACCCGTCCAAAGGTTTCAAGAACTCCAAGCACAGTTGGTACAAGAGATAAAGCACCGAGGCGACGTCATGCACTGAGACTTAGCCAAAATGAGGGACAAAAGCGCCTAAGTATACACTGAGTATGATACGACCTTGCAACAAAAGAAGGATCTTGAAGGTAGAATGGAGGAAATTATGAGGACAACAAGGGTGCAAAGGAGAGGGAAATGAAATCCCAAAAGGAGAAGGATGACGCGAAAGCTATGGTACAAAAGACGCAGGCCACTATCCAAAAGTTATACAAACAACTACCAGAAGTTCCCCTGGTCATAGAGGCCAATATGGAGGAACAATTGTTGAAAATTGGTGAAGTCATGAAGCGATTCCAAGAGAAAATCTAGGATCTGCAACTACAGAGCACACTTGGCACGCCACCTAAGGTGCGCGAGGGTAGACTGAGGATGATAACGATAACAGTTGCTAGGATTAAGAAATTTGAATATGAATGCACAAGAATTTGCGAAGAAAATGCCAAAGTGTGGGAAGAGCTCATGGGCGACCCAGAGATGAAGGTCGTAGATGCCAAACTACGAGAAGTGCAAGAACATGCCAATGAGGTAGCAGAAAAGGCGACAACATTGCCACCAGTCGAGCAAATGGCAACCATTTTAGCACAACGAGAGGCACGTGTCGAAGTGGAGAGACTCGGGGACCAACATAAGGTCCTTTAGAAGAGACTTGGACCCCGATAGGAAGAAGCGGTCAAGGTTAATAGAGAATTGGCCAATGTATAGGGGAAGATCAAATAGGACGTGACCAAAACAAATAATAGACTTCAGGACTTGACCGAGCAAGTGATGGAGGAGATCACAGCAAAAGAGGCCACCATTGTCACAGAGGTAGAGGCAACTAAGGTTGTTGCACAATAGTTCATTGTAGAGTGAAAGAATAGGAAACATGCCTGAGTGGCTAGGGATGAGCCACTAGTGAGTGTTGGGGGCCTGTTGGACAAGAAGTTTTGGATGCAATTTTGGAGAAAAAACCAAGTATGAAGAAATCGTGCAGAAGGAAGAAAGCACATAGAACGTACAAAGGGCACAGAAGGAAGGAAAGTGCGTAGGATAAAGACAATGCACATGCGGAAGAAGAAATCAAGCGAGCGAGAGGAGAAAGCGCAAAGGACAATATTGCACCTTTCCCAAAATAGAATAACAACAGAAAAATTGCATAAAGAACAAAAAGTAGAAGAAAGCAAACAACCAGATAATTGAAGTTGGCCATGCCATGCATTGTAATGGGTTATTTTTGGGATAGATAGAATAGGGATTTAAGCCCTAGATTTTGGGTATAAATATGTAACAAAATTGGGAGATAGAGGTGTGTGCGTAGAGGAGAGTCAATGTTATGCAAAGGTTATGAATTTAATAGACAATTGGAAAAGACAGAAGATGAATAAATAAAGAGTTTAGAGATGATATTATGTCTTGTGTTCTTTACTTGTCTATGTGTGTTTATTAATGATGCCATACTTCGCAAACTAGATTTAGTTTATGGATTGATTATGCTGCAATGTTCATGAATGACTATTATAATCTATGTAATAATCAAGAACAAACATAAGCTAGAATAAGGAACAATGATTCACACATCTGCCTCCCTTTCCCTTACTATTGTAAAAGCCTTGTTCTTGCAGCCCCAATAGATACCTCAGGAGTTGAAAGGGCTGGTGTCTTGAGGGTTTGTTGGTCACAGTTGAACCGAACCTTGGGTCTTACAACTCATGCGCAAAACAGAATCTAGCCAACAATGACTCAAAAAGAGAGACTCAACCTTTACACCTATCTTTGACAATTGATTATCACATCGTTCAATATCATCTTTCCTTAATCAACTTAAACATAGATTACCTTAATATTCTAATTTCTTCGCATCTTTTTATGTACTCGTACTTTATTTTATTTTTTTATTGTAAAATTAACTCCTTGTTTAGTTAATAGTTTTTTTTTAACCAAGGGAAATTGATAACTCATTAGAGTAATATGGGCTAGGCCTAGGATCAAACCTACTAGCTGCCACTACGACCCAAGAGTATATCCAACAACCCGCACGCCGGATATACCAATAACTTGTGACTTAGCAAGAGTCGAGGTGTCCCACCTAGAGGTGTCTACCATTTTACTTTATCACAACATGCCTACATATCATTTTGTAAGAATTGAACTTGAGTGGAAAGAATAACAAGAGTATATTCAACATCCCGCAAGCTGGATATACCAATAACTTGTGACTTAGCAAGAGTCGAGGTGTCCCACCTAGAGGTGTCTACCATTTTAACTTTATCACAACAGGCCTACATATTATTATGTAAGAATTGAACTTGAGTGGAAAGGATAACAAACATACTACCCAACCACTCAAGCTAAAGCTAAGCCCATATAACTTATTTAATTAATACTTATAAACTTAAATCTTTTAATTTTTAAATCGTGAATTATATCTTTGTATACAGATAAGCATTCCATGCTCATCATTTCCTAAAAAAAAATAAAAAATGATTTAATAAATACAAACTTTAAAATGTTAGCATCATGTTCCACTTTTCTATAAATGTTTGGTAATGGTTACCTAACTACTTGTTTTGAGAAAGCTTATCAAAAGAGAGGATTGATTTAATAAATACAAACTTTGGAATGAGAATGCTTATCAAAAGAGATGAATGATTTAATAAATACAAACTTTGGAATGTTAGCATCATATTCCACATTTTCCACTTTTCTATAAATGGTCCTCTTTTTTTTGGTAATGCTTACCTAATTACTTGTTTTGAACTTTAGTTAGTTAAGTCATAAGTTTTTTAATTGCTCTATGATTAATTGTTATTAATTAATAAAATTATATTATGAAGTTATCAATAAGATTATGATGGAATAATTAAGAAAGTGGCATGTCAAATCATTGATTGGGATTCAATTTCTTCTTAAAAATGAATAAGTAGTGAATGTTAAGTATGAGTTTAGGAAATGAATAAGTAGTGAATGCTAAGTATATTTAAGAATGCCTCTTATTATATTTGTGTGCTAGGTATATAGCGATCGATATCATTTTGAGTGTATATTACTCGATTATAAATTTTATTCATTTTTTCAAAGTTAAACATTAGAATTTTAAATTTTATTATATTTTTAAAATATTTAAATTATTTTTCTTTATTGTGATTGACAAATCATTTGAACCTCTTATTACAGAGGTTGCATGTGTATGTGAAGGGATATTTAATGAGGTGGCAACTGCATGTGAAGGTCTATTTAATATTATTAAATGTTCTAATTAGGTTTCATGCTCGTTGTCGACGAAAGTTCTTATACGAATATACATATAATTTTTTAAATATGATGGCTAAGATCAGGATGGAGATGGATTAGGTCCATATCAATATAGGTTGTGATAGCATTAAAGTAAGAAAACAATTTAACTGGTAGAATCTAAGATCTCAGTGTATGTATTATTTTAATAAAATTTCCGTAATAGGGAAAGTAAACAATTTTGAATAAAGATTAAACTAAATGTGATTAATGCATGCTAGTGGTTAATGCAGGCTCAAGAAAAATATCATATTCCATATATAGTATTGAATGCATATGTGTAAATATTGTTTTATTATTACTGCATGGTGACAGGTATACGCTGCCATGCAATCTTGTTACAATAAACTGAATAAGTAGTGAAAACTTAATATAAGTTTTAGGTAATTTTCTCTTATTACAACATTTTAATCAAGTACTTATGTTTAGTGGTTTAATTCTGGATTCAACTACAACATTATTGTTGTGTCTTTAAATTTTACATATTGAGTCATTTGGTATGTAGGTTTATATTTTAATAATAATATTTTAGTTTATATGTATTGCGTTTGCAGGTTATAAAATGTAATTTTATGTAATAAGTTTATGTCGTTGCTTGGGTTTTGGTGTTTTTTCTTTTCATTTTTTTTTCTTTCTTAATATAGTTAAAGTTTCATTGGATAGTTCTTCCTCGATATCATTCAGATTTATAGGTGCAATCCAAATGAATAATTTGGATTCACAACAAGCCCTACCCATGATACAATTTAATTAGGTGAGTACTCACAACACATTTTGTCGCATATCCAAATGCATCAAACTTCTATTTCTTGTCACATTCAACATAATCTCAGCTCGTGCCTAATCTTCTACATGTAACTAAATCTTCCTCAATGGATCTTCTTTTGGCACCTTCAATATAGCAACAATCATTTAATCATACTTCATCAATGATAGATTCTTGGAACTTGTCAACATAATCTCATCACTGAGACCCTCGACACACTCATCATTCAAGGTTATCAATGTTGACCAAGTTAATGCTAGCTTCAATGATCTACTTGGAAATAAGTGATTGTTTTCAAGATTCACAAAGAGTTTGTTACAACCTAGACTTGTTTTGTAAGTGTGTTAATAATGACAACCTTATTTGCTTACTTGTAAAAATACGTAAGCATATCATATGTAAATGAGCAAATACATCATTGTTTTGATCACTAATAAGATTGAGCTATGTCACAATTGTCTTCACATTTATAAGCCACAGTGATTTCTCTACATTGCTTTCATCGACATTATTCTTTATAGTTCATTCTTTTATATCTGAAATGGATATATATTTAAGCCAACATGTTATGTTGATTTGTGGTATCTTATTTTGGCTATGTTGTCTATTTAATTTATTGTTTTTGTAATTATGCATACGTGTCACACTTGAGTGCCATTAGCATGATTTAATGTTCCAATTTAATTTTTTCTCCAACATGAATTGCTTCCACTTGGTTGAGTTCTTATTCACAACAACTCATAATCCATCACCACTACTCAACATGACCAACTTATTTGTAGTGCTTGGTGTTACATAAGTCGTGGGCCTATCCAATCTCTCCATGGATTGAAGGCATCGTGCACCCAAGGTAATTGTTCCCACCTTTAGTCCAAATCATTGATATTGGGAGCACAAAAGCTTTTACAAAAGATGAGATTGTATTATTGGGTAACTTTTTTAAGATTGGTATCAATGGGGATTAGATTCAAGCTCTAATAAATTGACCTTCACCTCCATTAAAGAGCCCAACATAACATGGCACATTAATGAATCATTTTTTTTTAACAAGAAGAGGGGGAATAATTTGATTATAAAAAAGGGGGCTAGAGGCCAACAAAAAATATAGTGGTTCAGAGTTTAATTCTATCGTGATCAAAATTCCCTATAGGAGGGCTACCAAAGAGCCTATCAAAGTCTGTGAATTATTCCCTACATACATAATTTTATAGTGTCTAGGGTACACTATGTAAAAGATGCCCAATATCCTTATTTAAAAATTATACATTTAACAAAATTTGATTACTACTATGTTATCGGTACCATTATTCATTTCCCAGGACTAGTTCGTTCACGTCGAGCTAGACAGGGGTTGTTGGTGGGGAAGAAGCCACTTTTGAATTCTTGGAGCTTGCTTCTTGTTGTGTTTGGTCTTCAAAGTCTTCCAATTGAAGCCTAAGTGCATTACATTCATCCTACAATTCTCTGATTGCTTGTTCTTGGGCCATTGATTCCTCCATGACTGTAGTGAGTTGAGAAGAAAGGCCATTGTACAGGAATTGCAGTTCAATAATTGAGTTTCTTGAATCATCCAACTATGCTTCCAATTGTGCCACTAGGTGAGACCAACGAGAATTTCTAGACATCATTGATAGATATTGATGATATCTAAAGTTTGAAGTCAAGCAAAAGAGCAATGGAAGGATGACTGCCCACCAACTCCCCAAAGCAAGAATGAAACAAAATTTGGGGCATGCAACGAATGTAACATGATTGTTGCACGAGTCTGGCCGTCATCTAATCATCATCCACTTCAGTGTTTAAATTCCCACACCATGTCCTCGTCCTTAAGCCCATATATCCACCATATGCAATCAACATCTTGTATACGGCCACTGGAATCACTAAATGAATAAGCTCATCACATAGAGGGAAGTGATGGAAAAATTGGAGGAAGGGTTGATCAAGGCACGAGGGATTTAGTGAGATTTTATGGAGGTGCATGTCTGCCACGCGCCCAAGAGGCGGTAGTGATGAGACTTCTCCGAATGACACGAGATGGTGGGACGAGATCCCATAGGAATGGAAACTTCTAAAGAGGGGGGGATCCCTTGTGAATCATCTTCAAAGATTGCCCGATTGTTAAAATGGGTATTATGCCTCTTTTATGACCAAGGGTCCATTGATTTCTTTTCCTAGTGAACAATAAGGAGAGCATGTTATTGATCATGGAATAATAATCGGGTATTATGCCTCTTTTAGGACCAAGGGTCCATTGATTTCTTTTCCTAGTGAACAATAAGGAGAGCATGTTATTGATCATGGAACAACTATGTTGTGATGAATCCCATTTACTATGAGTCTTCCCTCGGGCTGTTGGGTGGCATGATTAGCCTGTCTATCAACTTCTTAATTATTTACTCTCAAGACATGGAAGAATTCAATGGTCCCGAGGGTCTTGTTTTCTGAATGAATTCTGGTTATTATGGATCGAAGGTGGAGATTCTTTGGGAATGATTTATTCCTTGCATAAGAAGTGATTAGCTTAGAATCTCCTATCACTGTGATATTTTGAAAGCCTGTGTCCTTGGCCAAGATCATACCCTGGAGAAGTGCATATACTTATGCTTGATTATTTGTTAAATGGCCTATGCTCCATACAGAAATAATATTTAGTCGCCCTCCTAGGTTAAACAACACCCCCTCCCGCACCTACCACCCCGGGGTTCGCTTTGGATGCACCATCAAAATTTAGGATGTGATTGTTTCAAGAGGATATCCACTCCTGGAATTCAAAGGGGGATAGATGCAATTGCCAATAAGGTAATTTTAAGGGAGGGGACATTTCAAAATAGTGCAGAGATAGATTATCCACCAAATTCTTTGCTTTTTTGTCCATAAATTGTAGGGATATGGAAACATGCTTATGCTGATTGAAGTGTTTTGATAGTAAATTGATGGCCTTGTTTGCAACTGAGGGCAGAGTAGTTTTCTCTTGAACACAAAAATATGTATTCTAGGAAATCCAAAATTTCCAGCAGATGAATTTGAGTAGAGCCAACCATAATCTTTGGAAGAGTGAATTTTGGTGAAAGCATCCTCTGTATTGAGAATGCCACTTGTTGAATAGCTTTTCGATAGAGGTGGTTCAAATGACACGAGGATAAAGATATCGACGAGTTGTTTGCCACACATAATGAGAGAAGGGACATTTTGAAAAAAGGTGAGCAATTGATTCAAGTGATTTTTTACAGAGGACGCACGTGAAAGGGCCATGAAAGCCTCTTTTGGACATATTTTCACTAGATAAGATATTTCCATGTGAAAGAGTCCAACATAAGATATTAATTTTGGGAAGGCTATCCTTGTTCCATATTTGGTTCCAGCAAGGTGAGGAGGGGGGGAGCTGAGATTGAGACAGCAAGGTGTTGAATCCATTCTTTACCGAGTACTCCTATGGACCTCAACCTCTGGAGTCTTTGATTGTCAAAGAAATTAGGCCACAACCTTTAAGTCGAGAGATGAGAATACGAGAGAAATCTTGTAACTGAGGGGGAGGGGAGCCCAAATCCCATCCCAACTAGCGTCTTGAGGATCTATTCCACAATGAAATGTCATACATAGAGGTTTTCCCTTGATCTTGAAGCCATGCGATTAGGGGAAGAAGATCAGAGTCATGGCTAAGGGGAGGCTGTCCCATTGTGCTATCTGACTAAAGATGGGTGCTTTTACCATTCACAGGAATCCAAGTAAGTTGACATTTGATAAGAGAAATTGAGGTTTTTAAAAGATTTCAGATCTGAGAACCTCCAATAACCTATTACCTTCTTTCACCATTAGTTTTTACCTGATATTAATCTCCAGAGAATTTTGGCACCGAGAGCTATGTTGGAGATGGAAGGATCTTTGATTCCTAGGCCACCACGTTCTTTTGGAGCTCTAACTATATTCCAATTGACTAGATGAAATATTTTGGATTTAGTTCGTTCCCACTGCTAGAGGAATCTTCAGAGTTCTTGAGTTATAGTAGACTTAATCCTGGATAGGGCCAGTAGAGAGGAAAATTGGAAGATTGGGAGAGCAGAGAGGACAAACTTTATGAGAACTACTCTACCTATTGGGTTCAGCCAGAAGGAGCTCCATTGGTGGAATTTGGCTTTTATTTTATCCAAATTTTAATTCCATGAGGCGGAAGGAAGGGATTTAAGGTAGATCGGTATGCCTAGATATTTGAAATATTGCAAGTTTCCATGAATGGGAAATTTAAAATATTTTTTATGGAAATAAATGTGTTAGAGAGAGTATGACAAGCATAGATTTGACTTTTTCCTTCATTAACAAGCCCTCCTAAAGCTAGTGTATAATCGCCCATTATATTTTTGAATCTTTTGCAATGATTGAGGAAACACTTCCCAAAAGGATTATTTTGTCTGCAAATTGAGAATTGTTGATTATCTTGGCCCCTTGTACTATTTTAATGCATGGAATGATTTTGTCTTCTTTCTCTGTCTAGTCTTCTGCTCAGAACTTTTGTCGTGAGGATGTATAAGATAGGGGAGAGAGGGCATCCCTGCCTCAAACCCCGAGTGATTCTGAAGAAAGAAGTTGGCCTGTCATTAACAAGGGAGACAATCAAAGGGCAATGAATACCAACAACCACCCAAGAGAGGAAGAATTCATTGAAGCAAAATCTAGTGAGAACCGCCATTAGGAAGCTACAGATAACTCTATCAAATGCAATGGCCATATTGATTTTGATGGCCATTCCTTATTCCCCTCTCAGCTGACTGGAGTGAATAGCTTCTTGCACCGGGAGGATGTTATCGATCATTTGTCTTTTTTCTATAAAACCTCCTTGATTGGGGGAGATAAGGGAGGGGAGAAGGGGTTAAGTCTATTGTGTATGATTTTGGAAATGATTTTGTATGAGACGTTGCAAAGGTAAATGGAGCAAAATTTGGAGAAGGAGGAGGGATTAAGATCTTTAGGAATAAGGGAAAAAAGGTGGAGTTGGTGCTTCCCCCGATCTTTGTCAACTTCTAGACGTACTGAAACATTCCAATGAGATCGGATTTGATAATGAACAAACAATTTTTATAAAAGTGAGTTGAGAAGCCATCTGGCCCAGGGAATTTGTCTGGATTCATACTTCTGACCACTCCCCAAACTTCTGCTTCTATGATGGGATTAAAATTTGAGTGTTGTCTTTAGGTTCGATTAGAGAGGGGATGTCTTGTAGAATTCTCTCGAAGGAGTCGAGATTGATATTGGGATCCTCCTTGTAGAGATTTAGGAAATGTCTAAAAGTTGTTTCCTTGATCTGCTTAAAATCTGTGATTGTTTCACCATTTTTATTGGTTATTTCAACAACCTAGTTTTTCCATACCCTTGCTTTAGCTTGATGATGAAGAAATTTGGTGTTTTTATCACCAACTTGAAACCATAAACTTCTAGATTTCAACCTCCATTGTTCTTCTTCTATTTTTAAGACCTTTTGGAAAGTTTGTAAGGTCTATTTTTCTTCTTCCAATATGTCTAGAGTTACTTGTGTGGTTTCAAGTTTTCTCTTGATAGCTTCCATTTTTTTTTAAAGAGTGGCTTTTTCAGATTCTAGATTATTTGATTTGGCTTTGGCACATGTTTTAAGTGCTTCTTTGGTGAGGTTTAGTTTTTTTTCCCAGATTTCGATGGGGGGTCCATTGATCCGTTGGTCCTAAGAGGAGGATATGGTTTCCATGGAAGATGGGTTGGAGATCCAAAGAG
This sequence comes from Picea sitchensis, assembly GCA_010110895.2. Classification (NCBI taxonomy): domain Eukaryota; kingdom Viridiplantae; phylum Streptophyta; class Pinopsida; order Pinales; family Pinaceae; genus Picea; species Picea sitchensis. The sequence goes on from SNQJ01S0062341.1 coordinate 18,095, forward strand.
GGTTGAAACGAAAGGGGATGGGTCTGAAATTAATGGGGTCTGAAAGAAGAGGGGAAATGAGACAATGGTCCAAGCCGGCCCAGGGAAGGATGGAAGAGGAAGGGATGAGGGAATTCTTGAGAATGGCATTGTTTAGGAGAAATCTATACAGCCTTGTTGCTATATAATTTGGTTATGATATTTTATTGGACCAAGTGAAATTTCCTTTCGAGGGTTTGATGTCCAATAATTCAAAGAGGGAAATGAATTCTTCCATGAGAAAACCATGTTACCACACACCTTTTATTTACTGCTTAGGGTGGTGTTGAAATCCCCTACAATTATGAAATTATGATTTCTGATTTGAACATGCAAATTTAAGAGGGAAGTCCAACTCAAATGTTTTTCTTGAGGATTATAGTGCATGTATATATTAAGAATGGAAAAAGGAAAACCTGAAGGTAGGTGAAGGAAATGGGATAGAAGCCAATGAGGAAAGTCCTGCTGGCTCTCTAACCTGAATATGTTTGGATCCCAAATTTTGCAAAGTCCCCCTGATGTTCCAGAGGAACTGATATCCATTCCTCTGCTATTTTTCCAGATAAAATCCAATTGTTGAAGGACCTCATAATCCTTCTTTTTGGTCTCCTAAAGAAGGAGGAGATGAGGTTTTTCTAATTTGACGAGACTTCTAATTATATCCAATTTATTTCTATTCCCCATACCTCTACAATTCCAGGATAGGGCTTTTATCATTTAGAAGATGGTTTGGGGACTCATCCTTTAGAGGAGTTTGAGCCTCCTTAATTCCTGAGATTCCTTGTTTCCTTTTTGAGAACTTTTTCCATTGTTTTATGCCGACCAAGTTCTTTTTCCTAGTTTGTTTATGCTTATCTTCTTTGAAAATTGGATCTACACCCTATTTTTTTGAGTTTAGTTTTGGGGATTAGCTACTCTGAGTCATCTTCTGAGTATTATGAGAATATTTCTCCTTCTTTGGGGGAAGAAGGTATGACAGTCTCAAGGTTTATGGGAGGTGGGACTAAGGGGGGGACCTAGGATGAGGAGGGGGTGATATGCTCCACGACATGAGGTTTTGGTTATGTCTAATGTTCCATTTATTCTTCGGGATTTGAGAGAGTTTCATATTTATTCTGAGATATCCGAGGGTTAGGACTGTGAGGGTGGCTCGAGGCTGAGGGTTTTGGACTTGAGGGAGGTCCCTGGTTGGGTTTAGTATTCTCCTAGGGTTGTTGTGTTCCTTGTTTCCCAACCTGTATTTTTCATTTGGGTTGTTTTCATTGCTCGTTTTCCTCAGTAGGGTTCATTTATGGGACATTCTTTGGGAATTTTTTCGCAAAGTGCCCATACTCATGGCAAACTTTGCATTTGAAAGGTAGTTGCTCATAGTATACCTTTTGCGAGTAAGACCAATTGTCCAGGGTGAGGTTTATTGCTTCTGGAAAACCTTTTTCCAGATCAACTTAGACATCAATCATGGCACATGACTGGAGTCCCTCTTTTGGTTTAGCATGGTCAATGTATTTTACCAGAGTGTTCCAAATGTTCCTGATAGTTTCATCATTCAAGCAATGGAGGGGGAGATATGGAAGGTGAACCCAAACAGGGACCACCGAGGGAATGTCATTTTTCTAGACAAAATTTTAGGTTCCAGTGGTTAAGATAAATCCCTCTTGAGCCCATAAAATATGGGCCACTTCTGAATATCAAATATCTATCTTCCTTCTCTTCAAATAAGAAAGTGTAAAAGCCCTTACCACATAATGCGTGAGTGATTCTTTCCTTGACTAGAGGTTTCCAATTCTTGTCGATCCATAACACCGTGGATTTGGGAGAGTGCCATATATAAGTGAACTTCCCTACCAGGCCATTTTCAACAAGCTTGAGCACAAGATTTATGGAGCTTCATTGTATTGGAACTGTAGGTATATCGTCGATCCTCTTCACGAACTTTGATGTACTAAAATAGAAGAAGCTAAAATAAATACCACACCACGCACACGATGAACACAAGATGTACCTTGGGAAACACAAGATGGGAAAACCTGACCATAAGGTGAGGACTATGCCTTGTTATTTTCTTCTCATATACCAAATGCAAATACAAAGAAAGATGAACTCACTATGGAGTTATAATTAACATTGAGGCATGCATGGTTGCTACAAGTTCTTCTACTTCTTTGGCTCTGCTCCAATATGCCACTCTCTTGCTCTGTTCAACTATGGAACAATAAATCAATACAACAAGAATGGAACCCCTTCCTTTCCTAGCCACCCAATAATTAACATGTCCTAATACATGTCTAGGGTTAGGGTTAGGGTTTTTGGATGCCCCAATTCCTAATTAGGGTTAGGGTTTTGGACCCTCTAGCATATTCCTAAAATTATACATGTGACTACCCCACATATGTGAGTAATGGGAGTTGGCATGTCATCGACTTAGTACCATGGTGATTAACAACATAGGTCAACTTGTGGGAGGCATAACTTCCTCATATGAACTATGTTTGAGGTGTTCTTTGCGTCGTTGGAAAGCTCTTATTGTGTAGAACAATGTTGAGAGGTAAGGCACTACATCCACAATGTTGAGAGGTAAGGCACTACATCCACAATGTTTTGACCCCAAAAATGGCTATTTAGTGCCTTGAATGAGCTCTAGAAGTGTTAGGATCCCAAACCACTAAAATATGACCTACCCCTAAAATGGGTTGTACAAGTCAATAACTCCATTTTTTTCCACTTGTAAAGTATCGAAATAAATGACAAATCATATAATCATCCATTTTGGATCATCAATGATACATATAAAATCAAGCCACCATGAAAGTGCCAGTGACTTCTAAGGCTTGGTGGGAAGTTCACAGCTAGCAATGTGAGAAGGACAATGAATTCCATCACTGAGCGGGACAACTTCATGAAGACAATACATGACAAATTATATTTGTTGGGAAATTAAGAGGACCAATATATGATATGGAAACAATTATGTCAACGTGATGAGCACTTTTTTGGTAAATAAATTTCATGCCCTTGTGACATGTTTGTTCATCAAGAAGAAGATGACATTAGTACTCAAGAATTCAAGTAGTTTGCAAAAATGCAATAAAAAATATTGGAGTTCCCGGTCATCTAGGCACTTGTAGATGCATGCAGATTTATGTACTAGATTGATCAAAAGTATAGATCTAAGTAATGTACCAACTCTTATGGTGATCGACACAACCAACTATACAATGACACCAAGCATGATAAATTGTCCAAGAAGAAGTAGGGTCACGACAATGTTAATGTTAAGGATATAACATGGTTAGAGAATCTCACATGCCAACAATTAACATCTATGAACAAGTAAGTACAAGCACAAGAAGCATAAAACTACATGTATGTGGTACTACACTGATAAGACATCCAATCTCACTAATAAAGATTATCGTATTCACAAAGCTCTCTTGACACAAGTTATATGTTATCTTGCATAGAATTGAGACAAGAGTAAGCAAATTACCTCCTCAAACACCAAAATCCTAAAAAATTATTCAAAAAGTGTACATAGACTCAATTCTCTCATCAAATACAAGTAAATTGGAGGAAGAACGAGAGCATTCATTCCATAATGAATGTGGGTACATCGACAACCTCTCCACTTCATTATTGAAAATGAAAGTACAACGTGTTAGAAAATGTTGTATTGTTTCTTAGTGACGATATTTATTAATACACTTAATCCCATTATGATAGAAATTGTAGCATTTAAAGCCACCATTTATTAATGTCCTTCAATGGGTCATGCAAATGGCTGTTTGTTACTCAAGACAAACATCCAAGTGACTTGGATGTTTGTTACTCAAGACAAACATCCAAGTGATTTTATTATCTCACATTTATTAAGTGTTCTTCTCATTGTCAATGATCATCTATTGAAGAAGTCTTGAGATCATTATCTATCAATTTGGCGTGGATCATCTATTGAGGTGGCTTAATGTATAATCTTGTGCAAGGTAGTTCAATGTACAACTTTGTACAAGGTGGTTCAATATAGATCTTGACGTGAATCAACGTTGAAGTATATGCTCGAGGGGTTTTTAAGGCTTTATTATAGAATGGCTTGGGATTAATAAAGGAGGTCTTTGACAATGTATTATTTCGAGGGGTATTGAAGGCTTTATTGTAATAGGGTTTGGGATTAATAAAGGAGATCTTTGACAATTTATTATTTTGTTGTAGATTTTATAGGTTTAACCACTTCAAATCTTAGTGTTATTGTCTCTTGTATTATATCTCTTGATTTGTTGCATATTAATGGTGCATGTCCATGGGAGATTAGATTATTAACAAATTTTGCTCCGTTTATTGTATAACATGGTGTTAAAACATTTTTAAATGTAGTATTAAAGCTATTGATATACTATCCTTGGATTAATATTTTAAGACATTGTAAATTTGATAACATCGAGATTATCAAGGTGCTCTACAGTCCAATATGGGGGAGATGTTGTCACGTTAGCGTTATGTTATATAAAGTTACATAAACAAAATTTAAAATCGGCTCAATTAAAAAAAATTAATAAAAATAAAAATAAAGTCGACTCGATTAAAAGTCGACTCGATTAAAAGAAAACAATTACAAGCACCATTACACACACACACACACACACACACACACACACACACACACACACACACACACATATATTAAGTACTTACATATGACATCATCTAAAATATTAATTCCTTCATATTAAATGATAATAAAAAGAATTGCACCTTAAGAAATTTGATCCCTCTAAGTGCTTGATAGATCCAGATTTAAGATGGATCTACAATGGTCTAGAGCCATTTGTGTCTTTTTAAAATTTTTGAAGGTATCCACAGGAGGATCTTTTTTTTTAAAGAAGGTTCATCTGGTAAAGCTCCGACAAATATGTCAATTGGGTTTGGCTTGGGTGGTTGGGAGGAATGATTGTTATCCTCCCTGCTTGGGTTCAATTCTCATAAGTGACATGCTGAGCTCAAAATGATTATATTGTTGTCATGGCTTTGAGCCCTGCTGTTGATTGGCCATGTGCCCTGGAGATTCTAGGGTTTACCATGGGTACCGTCCTCAAAATGAGGGGAAGTACTTGGGGGTTTTCCTTGGGCTCTGTAACCTGGAAGAAGAAAAAATCCAACAAAGATTCAAAGGTTTCAACACCATTTTTTGTAAAGTCTAAAGGGTTTTGGTGTCTTTGTATTGCATAAACTCTCAATGGTTAGTTTTGTGTTTATTTTGATTTAAAGGTATATCTTGCATTGTGTGTTAATCGTTTTTTTTTTTTTTTTTTTCGATGTTTTGGTGTCTTTGTATTGCATAAACTCTCAATGGTTAGTTTTGTGTTTATTTTGATTTAAAGGTATATCTTGGTATCAGGTGTTAATTGCTTTTTTCGATGTGTGTTTTAATTATTTAGTCATTTTAACTATCAAATCTCAATCTAAAGTGTCATACTAGTTTACAAAAAAAATGTTTCTAGAAAATTTATATTTTCAGGAAATATATAACCTAAAAATTTATATTTTTGTAAAAGTTCTGGTCTTAAAAGCATGACATGGAAAGGTGATATGTCAGTGTGTATAGGTGATGTGGTAATGTCACATGCCAACATGTGGTGAGTTTGAAAATTTTAGTTTGACACTATTTGACCATGTTTTTGCCACTAAACTTTGGTGGGCTATAACTTTGTCATTCAACTTACATTTGAAGCAATTTTTTTTCATGTTGGCTATATTTTTGGGAATACTCTTCCATGGCAAAAAATAAGATTTAAGTACCGTGGTATGTGATTAATGATTTTTTGGTTCTCTAAAAATGGCCTTTTATCATAGTAGATGTGCCTCTGTTAAAGGATCTAGCTATAAAATATAGAAAATAAAGTTGGTTGATGAGATCAAAGAAAACAACTTGTGGCAGTTAGTCAATGGGAACATCCAAAAGCCTACATCTTGGTGCAGTTAGTCGTTTGGGAATAGAAATGCAAACACACTAGGAGCCTCAATATTTTATTTTAACTAGAACATAAATTTATATTATATAGTAAAAAGATTATTTTGTGTGTTGATCTAAAAGATTGTTTTAAAGTCTTAAAGTCAACCCCAATGAGGATAAATCTCCTTGCATTTTTAAAGAGGTGGTACCTCATGTATTTAAAATTTGCATGCAAAAATATAAACAATGTCTTAGAAGGACCAAGCTTATTCAAAAACAAATATTCATATGCAAGACACCCAGATAGGAGGAGGCCTTTTTACAAAAAATGTTTTTTATATAAAGGCTATCGAGTATCGCAGTACAAAAGAGGGTGTTGGTACAGGAGACTAGCTACAAATTTTCATCAAAATCTTACTACAAAGAGTTTTCCACATATTCCCACCATCAGAATTCAGCATTACCTGCATTCGACTTACCAAAACAAAACTATCTCACGATAAGATTAATTTACGCCATTTTTACAAAATTGGGAAAGCCTTACTACTCTGCTTATAGACGATCTTCCTCTGAGCCTCGTTCTTTTTCTGGTGGTGGTTCCAGAGCTACATTCAGGTCGGGCAGAACTGAGTCTGCCCCGCTCCTAGTCTCCTCATTCTTGCTCTGCTCTATAGAATTATGTGTTATGGCTTCATGCATTGCTTCCATTTGTTTTCCTTGACGTCTAAGATAGTTGAATTTGTCTTGTATCTGGTTGGTTAGGGTGTGGTGTTGTGCCAATGTTTCCAGGATGAAGTTTAGTGTGGAGCTATGGGACTCCAATCACAGTGCCAATTGTTGTGTGGTGGACAAGTTGTCTTCCACCAATTCATCCTCCAACCTCTCATGACCTCATCATTGAGCCATTTTAGCAGACAATCTTGCTATTGTAACCTTCCTATGCTTTCTATTGGAACCTTCTTTTGCGCTATTGTTGGTGCTACTAGATTTTGTGTATCTTTTGTAGTGCCTGTCTCTGTAATTTCCTTTATCAGTACTGCCTTTTGTTGTGCCTCCTCTATCTATACTGACGATGAAGCAACCTAGAACTGTATGGAACCTTTCGTTATTTCCATAGACAGTTTTGTCGTTGAAGCATCCTCTGTTGCAACCTTTGGACAAACCAATGACTATGTTGATCCCTGGGTAGTCATTATTTGCTTTCTCACCTGCTTCACCAATTATGTTTTTCTCTGAACTCAGACTACCTCTTCTCTTTAAATTCCCTTCCCAAGACAAACACGCGTTATCAAATTCTTCATTAGCTGGCAAAGACAATAAATCGGGCTCTGGCCATCCCAAATTCCTCTTGTGGCTAAGAGTGGAGTTCGTGCATTCTTAAAAAATGAATGATGCTTAAGTGGAGATGTGATAGGTACTGCCAACATGTGCTTATTATGGAGCATGGCTTCAATCCTTTCACAAGCCTTCTTTGCGAGAGAAATTAATGTGGAGGTGAGGGAGTTGGAGACTGGGTGGGCGTGGAGTGATGATTGCAATAGGTTCCCACGGAGTATGAACTCCCTACAGACCAAGAGATCCATATGCACGTACTGGAGCGTACTAGCTCCCACAAATGAGAGGATGCTCAAGTACATAAATCCCCTAAGCTTGACGCTCGACTTACCTATAATACCTTTTCGCTGACTCACCACGTGGGAGTGGGTTCCAGGTGGAGTGTAGACCAAAGGGGGCCGAGGCATTAGGGGGAGGCATGAAATATGAGCCTTCCTAGGACTTCCATGTGACTTGTACCTCTTCCTATAGCTAAATTAGCTTGTTCATATGCTATCCCATTGTTTATGCGTCGGATATGGTAAAAGGTAGAGTGCATGGTAGATAACATATCTTTGATTCTTTCTATGAGCCTTTTCAACTTTGTATTCTTTGGGGTTTTTCTTTTGATGAAGTACCAAATTATGTTCTTGGAGTCCCCTAGAAAGATTAAATGGTAGAGATGTCATTCCTGAGCTAGAAGAGCTCCTTGGAAGAGTGCATAGGCCTCTGCTAGATTATTAGTGGTTATGCCCAGATTCCACGAGTAAGTTAGTAATCTTTGTCCTCTAGGGATGAGCATAACCCCTTCCGCACCTGCCTCCCCTGAGATAGGAGGAGGTATCTTATAAAAGGAAAGTATTTACAATATGTTACATGATTCATAAACCAATAGAGTATGAAAATAAACATGATGACATTTCCATCACAACATTCATCAAGACATACCACAATATCCAAGCAAAAGAGACAAGAAAGTATAGTCTACATATGGTAGAGAACGTTACATGATTATTTCACCAGGAACAAAAAATATTATGATAGATACACATTTGGAATCTCACACTTGAAATCGAAGTCTTTGAGATTAGAGTAATGTAATATCCCAAAATAAGTTCTCTGAGAACCTAAAAAATAATATAAGTCTTTAAATATACGAGGTAAATGCCTTGAAAATAAAGATTTTCCTTTTCCCTTCAAAGAGGACTGGGATGGGGCTCCTGCGGACCATGAAATGAAAAGACCTGGAAGACACAAGGAAAACAATCGAAGATCAACCTAGGTTTCACAAATTACTAGAAAATGGAAGGCAATATGACAAATGATTGTAGAAGAAATATAAGAAGGGGAGGAACAAGGTTGTTTCTTGACTCATTGTGATGGAAAGTTTTTCTGAACCTGTTACTACCTTGGAGGTTCCTCTTTTATAGATGCTTGTTGTTGTTGAGGTGGCATAACCACTGCAACTGTTTCTTATTGATCTAGCTCGGTAATTTTGATTAAGGATTTTCTTAACCAATCTTCAATATATTCCCTCGTGGGGGCCACCATGATCTCATGCCTTGTCTTTATCTCGAACAATTCATTCTCCATCTCTCTCAAGTCCATGCCTGGTTGATGCAATGTGTCATCTACTTCATCATTTCTGTTGATGTATATGACTAGCCATATTTCGACTTCTTCTTCGGAGAATTCGATTGATTTGGTGAACTCATTTTCCCATGCAACTTTCGACACATTAAGTTGGTCTAAAAATTGTTCTTTTGATGAAAGTGTTGTATCCATTAATAGGTTCAACCCATCAATTTCTTTCATGAGATCAACTAACTTAAAGAACAAGTCACCTTTTTTGTTCTTTAAAGCATCTAGTTCACTTATCATTTCTCTCAAATTCTTTATTCTCTTCAACCAACATGCATTAATTTGTTTCATCTGGACATTGGAAGGAAGCTTTTGCTCTCTTCTCTAGATATCACTTAATCTTGAAACTTTGGTAGAGAATATACCCACAACGTCCTTGTATAAACCTTCATCATTCTCCATATCCTTCTGAATATACTCTTTGAAATTCGTAATTCTTGTTGCAAAGTTGGTGGAACTTTGTGAAAGTTCCCAAATTTATTGAATCAAATCTATTATTTTTTGGATCCCATCTTCAACATATTTTATTATTGCTTACAATAAACTCGATGAACCTTTACATTTGTTACTACTTTCCAGGAAATGTTCAAAAGTGAGTGTTGGCTAAATTATGTTCAAAGGTTATGGAAACAAAGGTCTTGGAATTAAGGCTGCTTCTAATTCCTTTATTCTTTGTTTTAATTCCGATTTTTCCATTTCCATAGTACTGATAGACTGTTTTAGGGCTTCTCAGGTTGCATCATGGAATTGCACAAATTTTGATGATGCAACTCATCGGAATCAATTGTTGATTTCCATTTCTTTGCTAACTTTTTATTTTTTGTATTAATTTTTTCAGTTAGCAGTTATTTGGAAACTCGATTATAGGCCACGGGGTGCAAGGTTATAGACTCTTCTTCTAACATCTTTGGTTCCTGGGTAACTTTGGCTTCGACGATTTCTCAGGTTTCCAATATTCTTTGCTCAGACTAATTGGGTTCTTCGATAAGATCATCCACATCCATAGCTCGTGGGATTTCTTGGTTTTCAAGTATGCCTAACCCCGCTGTTTGTGTATTCCTTTTTATTTTGATAGAAGTATATACAATATGAGATTTTTCAAGGTTTTTTCTTGGTGGTTCCTTATCACCACCATCGTTTGAACTTTCAACCGATATTTTCCTCATCTCTATACCACTGCTTCTAGGTTTTGTTCTTACCAGAGTACTCTTTTGAGATATGACCAATGAATTGGGGTTTCTATCCACTACTTCTCTACCATGTTGTCGATATCCCTCATTTGTATTGATCGATTCTTCCATGTCATTAAAAGCATGGTTGACTAAAACTTTAGAGATATTCAAATTATCTCCACCCCCTTCTTTAAACTCCTCAATTTGGGGGAAATAAGAGGAATAACCAATTGAAGACATATGCGTAGTAAACATATCATTTGGATCAAAACCCTCAACAAATTCAACTTCGTGTAGGTCGAGCTGGTCAAAATGACCAGCGAGTTCATCCAAATGGGATATGTGTTTCATAATAATTTCTACAATTCCTTTCTCTTACTTGATGTTATTTTCTCTATTTTTTAGTTTTGGCAATAGGTGGTGC
>SNQJ01S0062342.1:0-13086 GCA_010110895.2 Picea sitchensis
ATTCCAGAGTCAAAAATTCAAAAATGTGTACATATATGTGGGCCACAGTTAGACAACTAGTGTATAGGCAAGTTGCTCCATTACAACCCACATACATCGGGTTTGTTCTCAAAAATTAAAATATATGTTGGGTTTCCATGTGATGTTATGAGATCCATGATCCTTGACCTTCCATATACTAGAAATGCTCTGACTCGAACCTTCAAGTCCATTTGGAGGATATAAATTGCTCCATATACAAGCTTTGAATTAATTCATTATTGATATAACAGACACTCTGGATAAATTTCACTTCATATTGAGTCTGCATCCTTTTGTCCTTGAAACTATCAACTTTTGTTGTTTTCATCCCCTAAGATCTTCCTATCTTCAGAAGGAGAAACTCAATTAATCCTTCAATTTGTGAGTTTTCCTTTGTGGAGGATTGAAGTGGTGAAGGCCTAGGTGGAGGGACTTAGTTTCTCGGTTCTGATATGTGTCGTTACAAAATTTTATCACTTATGTACTTCTACTGATTACATTAATAAAAATTCTATTTTCTCATCCAATTATATGTTGCAAATATTTGTATTACTTTACATGAGCATATTTGCTATGCATGTTAATGGATTTTGCTAGTTTATGTGCTAATGTTTCATATACTTTCCATATGCTTTTGTATATTGGATGTTGAGTACAAGTTGCAGGTATCAAGCGTTGGATCGTGAGCTCAACCATTGTCTTGTTCATACGTCTGGATGAGGTAGGATTCTAGCCTTTCTTTTTATTATCATTTCCATTTGTCTAGCATACTTGGTATATGAATTGACTTATGGGTGTTGTTCCATCTATTGTGGTTTACCCCAAGGCATATACATATTTTCCTCGTAAAAAAATTGGTGACTCCACTCGGTAAATATCCCTTTTGGGGTTATTTGGTGATTTTTCTCCTTCATTGATCGCTATTTTCCCAAGTTTTTGTGTCTCCTATTGCTTGAAAACCTATTTTTTTATTTATATCTAAGTTTCTTGGCCTAACCCTTAACCAGTTAGTGTCTATTGGCAAATGCAAGTTTTACCTTGATATTCGTGTACATACATGTGTTGTTTGTGTTTAGGTTGTGTACATACACTTTTGTTCCCTCGACATTTGTGTACACTATTTTATAAGCATTTTTTGCTATTTTTAGTATTTTTTGGGTGATGTTTGATGGTTGTTGAGACTTCTCAGATCTCTTCCCTATCTATTGAGTGCCTACGAAGTGATAAGAAGTTTCTTCATTGTTGAATTTTTAGGGAGAATTCATTTCTTTTCATTTTTCTCATTTATTGTCCTTGCATTCTGTTCTAGGTAGTCACGTCTTGGTGTCCTTATTGGATCATCTTCTTTTGCTTGCAGTAGGGTCTTCCCTAGAGGTTGTTTATTCATTCCTTGCATTTTCATTTTATTATATTGAAAATAATAATAATAAATTGTTTTTTTGCATTTTATTTAGAGAATTTGCACTTTTTTCTACATTACATTAGTTATGGCATGTTAGGAAAGATTACATTTCATTGAAATTGAAGATATTTCATCCTATGCACAACATTTAGAAGCATAACATTTCTTTGAAAATCAAGACTAGTACTTAGCAATGTTTTTACGTTTTTTTTTTTTATATGTTGAGTCATAACACCATTAGAAGAAGGATAAATATGATCAAAGGAAGGGATTCAAAACCCTTTTTCAACATAAATAGTCCTAGCACAAATTAGCAAGATCTACCTACTAAGAATGAATTCATGAGGGAAGACTCCTTGGGAAAAATTGGAAGAACACCAATCAAATTTTGGGGATGTAAAGAATACCACATATACAAATATTTCCCTCGCAAATAATACAAAATGAGGAAATTGCACAACATCCAAGAGGATAGTACAGTAGAAGACATGGGTAGAAATATTCCAAGAATATATGTAGCCTTGGAAGAATGATAAGAAGAACACTAATCCCCTATGATTGACATGTAAGGTAATATAATTAATCATCTTGTTTCTATTTTAATTGATTCATGGGTAATCAATAAATACAATGATCCTAAAATAGTGTACATATTTCATTTGAAGAAAAATGTAAGCTCAAAAAATCATGTTTGGTTCAAACATACATTGGAACCAAAAGAACGATCAATGAGACTATCACAGATTTTATAATAAATGTGAATGGAGTGATTACTAATGTTGATATGAATATCATACCATTAGGATATTATGATATAATAATTGCAATGGATTGGTTGGACAAGGATCATGTTATGCTAGATTATCATAACAAGACATTTACATGCCTTGATGGACAAGGAAAATAGAACATTGTGAAAGGAATTCCAATACCCATTTCGATAAGGGATATTTCATCCTTACATCTAAAGAGATGTTTCAAGAGAGGATGTTAATTTTATGTAGATCATGTGGAGGAGCCAAAAAATACCAAAGGGCCAAGTCCTAAAGCTTATCTAGTATTGCAAGATTTTTAGGATGTTTTCTAATAAGTACCAGGATTACCACCAAAGAGAGATATGAATTTTTGTATTGATTTGGTACCAAGAAATTCCCAGGTATCAAAAACACCTTATAGAATGAGTACACCAAAATTAAAACAATTACAAATGAAACTATAAGAATTTTTTAAGAAATGGTATATATGCCCAAGCGTTTCACCTTGGGGAGGACCACTACTCTTTATGAAAAAGAAGGATGGAACATTGAGCTTATGTATTGACTTTAGACAGTTGAATAAAGCCATAGTAAATAAAAATATCATTTATCCTGAATTGATGACCTCTTTGATCAACTATGAGGAGAAAATATATTTTCAAAGAAAGACTTAAGATCAGGATATCACCAGGTGAGAATTAGGAAAGAAGAAATATGTAAAAACACTTTGAGAACCTCGTATGGACATTATGAATTTGTAGTGGTTCCATTTGAACTAGCCAATGCACTAGCTATATTTATGTGCTTAATGAATGGAATACTCAGAAATTATCTGGATAAGTTTTCCTTTGTCTTCTTAGATGACATACTTATCTATTCTAAGTCTGGGGAATATCATGAACATCACTTGAGGTTGGTGTTGCAAGTTCTAAGGGAACATCAGTTGTATTCCAAGATAAGAAAGTGTTATTTTTACCAAAAGTAGATTCATTATTTGGGGCACATTATTTCAAAAGAAGGTATAGTGGTAAATCAAAGAGAATATTGAATCTGTTAGAGTATATCCAACACACATGATTTTTTTATAAGTCATATATTTCATGGGACTAAATGGACACTATATGATATTTATAGAAAGGTTCTCTAAACTGTATCACCCCATCATTTATTTACAAAAGAAGGGAATTAATTTTGAATGGAAGACAGAGTGTCAATAAAATTTTAATTTGTTAAAAGAATTACTTACTAGTGCACGTATTTTGAAGATTGTTCACCCAAATAAGAATTGTGTTGTATGTATAGATGCATGAAAAGAAGGACTTGGTGGAGTCCTCACTCAAAATGGACATGTATTTAGTTATGATTCCATAAATATTAAAGAAAATGAGAGAAATTATACCACACATTTTCTTCCATAATTCATGCATTGAAGATGTAGAGGCATTATCTCATGGGAAAGAAATTTGAACTAAAGAGAACCATTGTGGTCTGAAATATATTTTTGAACAACCAACTTTAAATGCCAAACAAACACGATGGTTTGAATTTTTATGTGAGTATGACTTTGACATGTATCATATCAAAGAAAAATAACAATAAAGTTGTTGAAGCACTCAGTAGAAGAGTACATCTCATGCATTCTACAACCATTAGTATGCATAGTTCATATTTAAAGAGTACAATTTTAGATGTTGTTACAAACCATCATTACCTATAGGTAAAATAAATATTACAATAGGAAAATGTACAACAATATTTTAAAGAGTATAAGATGAAAGAAGATGGAGTATGTATGCATAAAAACAAAATTTATGTTCTATTGATGCGGGAAAAATTCCCTTTATCAACAATAGGGGTTACCCTTGATAAGAAGTCCCAACACTGGTAAATTTGGGTCATTTTTTGATGGTAATTTCATTGCACATGCAATGTTCTGTCATGGATATCATGACAAATATTGGACCCCCCAAATTTCGTATCATATGTCATGAAAATTGTGATGACCAAAGGATATTGTCGCCTACAAGATGACCTAAGGATGTTGTATCATTGTCGTTAGGTGGGAGACGACCATCTTAGGTCATCTCCCATGAGACAACCAAAATATTTTGTTGCACAAAAGATGAAAAAAATATGTCATCGCACGAAAGATGATAGAAATATGTCCTCGCATGAAAGACAACCAAAATATGTCATCACACAAAATACAACCGAAAGATTTTGCTGCACTAAAGATGACCAAAATATGTCGTCACATGAAAGACATTGTTAGGTTGTCACCAACGAGATGAACTATACAATGAATATGGGTGATGAAATTTCAATACCATCGACAAACTATCAATACCATTGAGGATAAAATTTGTCACGAGAGAAACAACATCTGAGTATTTTAAAAAAATGATATTAAGATTAACAAAATATCTAATGCATTACAAGGCGGAATTGCCTAAAGAATTTGACAATTATTGATATTCAATATGAAGGATATCTAAGATTCAAAGGGACATAATATTATGCACTAGGGAAGACATTAAAGATAATTAATGCAACCATATGCCTAAGAAGAAGAAAAAATAGTTTAAGGAAGTGATAGGTGAGAAGGTTTTCAAGACACATGGTATGCCATATAAACTGTATTTAATAAAATGGAAGGACAAAATTATAGAGGAAATCACTTGATGTGAGGCAGGATAGAGCCACCTTGCTCATGTTACACTCTCCTTCTTTGTGGATCAGACTTCAATACATAAATTAATATTGGCATTAAAGGAATGAACATGAACCCACAGAAAATATGATAAACTACTATTTCAAATTGATCACATATCTGACAAATACATAATCGATAAACTAATTGTAACTTGATTCACCAACTTAATTCTTTCACTGTAGTTAATGTGGATTATTATTTCTTGCTAGCCCCTCTAAACTATAGATCATTAAGGCATATGTCATCATCTTAACACCCAATAATAATTCATAAAAATACTATATCCAAACATAGCATAAACGTTTTTAATTAGGGAATATGTTGAACTTTAGGAAGGGAGAAAAATCAAGCCATGTAGGGTCATTTTAATCCATCAACGCCAAAACTGTATTTCCCCCATAGAAACATAATTCTTTTGTACTTTCTACACATCATAACATATATGAAAATTTAGGGAGGCATGCGTCATAGGAGATACGACTTGAAACACACTGAATACAAGAGTTAATATTATTTATAACCTATGTCCTATACTTCACATAGCCTATTAAGTATGATCAATTTGTAAAAAGTAATGAAAATACAACAAATATGACCAAGTGTATGCTTTTATTTCTTCCTCAAATGCAATAATCAGCAGATTACATTCATAAAATGAAAAAAATATTGGAAACATTATGAAAAAGGTTGGAATATTTTTACATAGCCTTGCCTCAAAGTTATAAAAACTTTACAAGTGAAAGATGACATCAAAAATATGAAAAAAAAATGAACAAGCTTTAGGTAAAAATTTACAAGTTTTACCTTTCCATAAGGAAATTGATTAGGATAGAAAAACAATTATTTCTACTATGCTATTAGGAAACTATTAACAGTTAAAATACATCTAATTTTGAGCTAGCTAAGATCATGGATCAAAATTCATGTTATTTATATACCCATGTTCTCATGCTTCCTTGGGAGGCTTGAATTAACAACTTATAAATATTTGATTCCCTAGTTCATCTACCCATAGAAATTCAATGATTCATAACACTCTCCAAATCATTGTCCCCCAAAAAGGGATGAATAGAAAAAACCCATTAGTATCCCATTAGTACAACGTTTCTATCACACAAGGAAAGGAATTACATACCCATAGGGGTGTCAACTCACTAATAGATAGATACCTTACCTTGCTCTTTGAGCTCCTCAAAAATTGACTAATATCAATCAAGACTATCAAAGGCGCTAGCTATTGTTACTTAGGAGTTCAACATATCTCTAGGTTATAGGTCCATGTATGTATTTATTTCCATTTACAAGTTCTCCATTTATACCCCTAATCTTCAACCAGTCAAGGAGATTGGTGAGGCCATTTGAGATGACATTTATGAAAATTTCCTTTGCATCACATGTATTTTAGCTTCCAGATTCTAATCACTTAGGCCTACAAGTTTTTATTTTTAAGGGGAATTTGATGCAATATCATTTTTATAGGAGAAAATACATTTGTTCATCTAGGCATACAAGTAGAGTATGTGAAAACATGTGTTAGATTTGACGTATGTGTGCAAGGTAGAAATGAGAAGGATCCAAACAAGATATCTAGGGGGAAGTCAACACAAATGAAGGTTGGGAAAGGAATAAATAAGGATAGTGAAAAATAAATAGGTTCAAGGGTAGGATGCATAGAAGAAGGTTTCACACATGAAGGTGTTCAATGTAGTTGAAGGGATTCACGAGGAATACCAATAGTAATTTATAAAACCATCAAGAAGGAAGATTTTACAACCTACATATGGATGTGTTAGTTATATGTTAGTGGTGGAGACATGTATAAAGGTGTAGATATGAAGGATATTAGGTTGGATGGAATCATTAATGAGGAGACTCATACAAGATGACTTTATTTATATGGAACAAATAATAAAAATGATAATCGAAGAATATGTAACTAATTTGATCAAAGTAACTAACTTTTGAGAAAGAAAACATGATGAACTTACTTGAGGTCCTATGTTTGAATTAGATCCATAGATTGAAGTTATTTCACTTATTCTTGATTGCTTCTTCTAAAACCTGCAAAAACTTGTGCACACAAGACTACAAGAAAAATTAAATCAACTTGATCAAATGTAGAAAGATTCATTTTGATTAGTATTCTAAACAAGTAAGCATTCAACAATGATGAATCACATATCATGAACACTATATATCGAAGGAATGTGCATCTCAAATGTGACGGCCTAAATAATATCCTCTTGGTTTCGAGAATAATTTATTGGGGTCATCTAATCTTGGAGAAAACCTCCATCAATCTGAAGGAGAAACAACGAAGTCAACATTGACTATGTTGTTGCTATATTGGATCGAGAGAGGTTTTATCTAATAACAAAAGGCTCCAATGATCTTTTCTCTACTGAACAGGGCTAACCATGTGAAGGTGGAAGCTCCTATCCCCCCGACCCCTGCACTTCGCTCTCAATTCCCCAATACCCAATCTATATTCTAATAAAAAAATGTGCATTAAAATATTCAAATTGATAAAAAGTGATTGTAAAGCTATAAATGAGGTTTATCATTCAAATGCATATGTCATAAAAAAAAACTTTTATAAATGATATTTATCATCTAAAATATGTTCGAAATATACTAGCTATATAATATACATTGATCTGTCTTATAAAATTATTATACATCATGAATTTATTTTAGTCTTCTTTAGTTTTCTAGTCCAGTTCTTAAGTAAGTCATCAACCTCCATGTCTTTGTTTTCTAGGGGATCTTCAATATTTGATGTTTCTTTAGTCCTCTCACATCAAGCATACTCAATATCATACCCATGACATGGAGTTTGATTTGAGGGGACATCACCTACAAAACAAAATATTAAATTTATATGGCTAATTTTTAAATATCATTGAATTAGTTCATTAATATTAAGAAAAAGCTATGCAATGTAATTATTTACTTGGTCCATTAGTGGGCACCACTGGAATGGCTTCCTTGTACTCCTGATCTTCAGGTTGAGGAGGCTCAACTATGACATTCTCTGACAATGAAATGACAAAAGCTATAAGGACAAAACCATAAATGTATAAGTAATAAAAATTGGAAGTACAAAATTTTTAAGTTAATGATTAATATAAAGCCATTTTACTGTCATGGGCTTCAGTCACAATAGCATCATCAGGCTACACCCCACTGGGATGGGGATTCTTGGGAGAACCATGATCTTCTAGTTGCACTGCACTACCAACACACTGTTACCTAGTACTAATGTTTTCGTTGATAGTGTTGCTTCCCTGATTAAAACAAAGTAAGACATTAAGTTATGGACGATATCAAACATTTATGTATTTTATAAGTAATCAAAAGTTAATGTGGGATAATTTATATTTACCTTATCCTACAAACTAGATCTTGGGGTATGCCCCATGCTTTTCCTATGATCAACAATAGATTTATTGTCATACTTGTAACCAACTCAAAGTTCTTCCCCCATGGTTTCAGTTCGAAAGTCATCTCCCTACATTGCATAAGATTATGTATTTTTAATGTTATTGGATGAAATTACCTAAACGTTGTAAGGTGATACAAATTATATTGTTTTATGGCATTTGGGAAATTACGATTCGTGACTATAACCTCAAATAGCCACCTTGGCCTAGCCTCTATTGGCCATGTTTGGAAATCCTTGCTATGTTTGTCTTTGAAGTATCATGCAACATATCATCAAAATTTTCAAGTATGTTATATACGACACTTTTATTTCAATATAACTAAAATTAAAGGTATTGAAATAAAAATATTGTAATTTACCTTGGGGTACCATTTTTTTGTTTTCTTGTTTTTCTTAATTTATTTTCTTTTGCATCATCAATGATTGCCTTCCACTCCCTCTCTTGAATTGATGGAGGGAGTTCATACATGGGGTTGACTCCTAAGTTTCATCTATGCACATCCCTCGTATATTTTAAATATTCTCCTGCTGCAGAGGCGACCACATTTTTATTGTAGGTATCTACTCCAAAGAGACCTTCATGATAACCCAAAATCTCATTTTTGAAGTTGGAATTCTGGAAATTCCATCTCGTGTGTATGTTTCCAAAAAAATCAACAAGGCCTTTCTTCCCAGGTGCCTATAAAAATGTTTGTTTCCTACATGAAAAAATATATGATCATTAATTTAAAAATAATAATCTCGATGATTTATATTTGAGATAGACAACATGAAATAGTTAAAATATGAAAAACTACCTAGGAGTCTTATTTGTTTTAATATAAGTCCATTATCATCGACCAAAAATGTGCACGGAAGGGTCCTCGTGCTGGTCACATGTCTAGATCCAGGAAATGCACCCATATCAACCACATCATCAGCCTCATCTCTATCACCATCTGTACTAGATCTTGGTCGTTGTGTGGATGTCTAGTGGTGTGTGTCATGGCTTCCATCTAATGGTGTTGAATATTGAGAAGTAAACAATATAGAATCTATATTACGACCCATGTCATAACTTTATGGTGTCTCTGTAGCACTACTACTACTGACACCAAGTTGAACAGGCTCCAAATATCTCTATATAAGAAAGAAAATGTTTTTTTGTTATATAATTTAAAAGTTAAAAAACAAACTATCATAATTGAACTTATCAATATATAAAAAAAATCACTTTAAATTATGGTTATTATCTTATATGACCTAAGTTGTGTCATAACCAGATTGGTCCTTTCTATGACGTCTAGAATTTGATCTGCACGTTTGAACAAGTGAGAAAGTTCCTTGTTTTATTTAATGATATTCTTTTTAATCATTTCCATTGGACCATTGTTTCCCTCCATCCTATAACTAATAAGGATGCAAAAAACATGGTGGAAAAATATTAGGAATCTACTGCAATTAATATTGACATGAATCAAGTTCCTACCAATGATATAGTAGTGTTCCATAAATAGAATGGTATATTGTTTCTAAGAACTTTCTTAACCAACAAATGCTATATCCATATGTGTAACATAGGTGTTGAATACATAAAGTGATGTTATTAGTTTGAAACCTATTTAATGTGGTGTTCTTAGTTTGCAAGATTTTGTAGTCACTCTAACTTAACTTTTATCCCTAATTGTGGAGGCCCAATTCTACCTTATGTTATTTCCCATCACATGAAATAGTTTTATCACCAAATCTTGTAACTTGAAAGTCAAAGATAGGGTGGAAAAACATATTTAGTTTTTTTTCATTCATGTATCTATCAAATTATGTGAACTGCAATTATTTATAAGTTTTAGTGCATATGAAAATGCACTTGATTGCTTCTATGCACTTGGTTTAGTGTGATTTTTAACTTGCATGAATTATTTTCTTTAGTGCTTTTGTACATACAAGAAATTAATATCAGATTTGTTTTCTTCCTTGATTTAATGAGAGATTCATGGCATGCCTTTGTTTATATAACTTCTCTAGCAAACACTTGCATTTGTACTACTTAGACCAATATTGTTTTGTAAATAAGTCAGTTAATGAGCATATCAATACTCTTTTGCAATAGTCTAGTTTTATAACACATATAGTTCTGTGGGGTCTTTGTTGTGGCTCAATTGTTTGGTGCACATTATGTGGATATTGCTTAAAATATAACCTACTTACCTAGGGAAATTCTTCATGGTGTAGTAAAAATTTGCATACATGATTAGGAGAAAATTTCTTGGTGTAGGAACCCACTTCTATTATGATAAACAAGTCACTATTACACAATTTATTTGTGGTGGTGAAAGAACTCTTTCTTTATTCTACTGAAGTCTATATTTTGTAGTATATTTCACAGATTTGAAGGCATCCTTCTATTACACTACTATATTCTCTATTCTACAGTCACTTCATGGTGTTGTAAACACTCTTCTATTAAGCTACAAAAGGTTATATCCAATAGTTTATTTAATGGCCTTAAAGAAAATAGATTTCTACTATAGAAATCATAGTTCCATAGTAGGGCCATTGTTCTGAAGCTTCCTTCCCTCAACTACCAAAATATATTTCATACTAGCATGAATCATATAGTAATGGATTCGAGTCAATTTCTCCTTCTTACACCATTTAATTACCATGAGTGGAAATCAAATATGTTATTTGTTTTTAGGAGTAGAAACCTATTTAGAATCATTATGGGGATTAAATTTGAACCTATACTAGATGATGGAAATATGAAGTGGTTTGATAGATGTGATGAAGCCTATAGTTTATTATGTCTCTCCATCTCTCTTGATCTTCTTTTCCACATTAAATTTGGTAGTTCACCCAATCAAATATGGACTACTTTTGAAGGATGGTTTGGGAAGCATGATGTGTTAAGAGGACACCACCTGGAGAAGGGGATCATCATATTGAGCCTAGGAAGTTTTGACACCATCCAATAATTTCTCACCAAGTTAAAATCATGAGGCTACAATTAAAGTTGCGCAAGATTAACAAGGAAGATGAATAATTTGTTTAGTCCATTCTTGCCAAAATTGTACCCAATTACTCTATTTTCATTTCCACATTCCATGCCAACAAGAATTCTTTTGGAACTTCTTGGAAGATGGCATCCCTTCATGGTTTTTCTATTGCATTAACTAGGGATCATATGGTCATCGAAGACAACATGTGGGTCATAAGATCCCAATATTTTCACTACCATGGTCACCATAGCTCACATATCCTTAGACTATATCACACCAATAGGGATGGAACCATCAACATTATTCATCCCTCACTCACAATGAGCCTTGATGAATTCTTCCAAGGTTCTACGCCCTCCTAGTTGGGGCTAACTATCTCACACCTCTTCATGGAATGGAAAACCAATTATTAAATAGATGTCCAATAGTACCAACTCTAGACATTTTCCCTAAATATCAAAAAACTATTCATCAAGATCCAAAAACCTAGTGATTCTCCTTAATAACACCTCATTAGAACACATAAAAGGGTTTTGAACTAGCTTCAATAACCCAAACCATTCAAAATGCCTCCCCACTTTTGGTTTCCCAACCACAACATTCTATATTTTTGTTTCATGGATTTTATATGAAATCTGCATTTGCATTTTTTTCTAACCATGAACATATATCTATCGACTATGATGATAATGATATGGTTGAAAAATTATCCCAAGTTCATCACTTGAAAGAAGAATGTGATAGAAACAATGTCATGCATGAACCATTTTCTTCTTGTAATGTTTTATATGATTGGGAACAAGAGAATGGAGATCAAAGAAATGTTGATAATTAACATCTAGGTTTTGATATTCATGAATAATTTGTTGGGTTTATTCTTCATATGGATGATGGTTCTACCAATCATAATCCCTTTTTAGAATTCATTGAGTCATGGTTTTTACATGAGGAATGAGAAAACCATGTCTTAATTCACAATTAGGATGCTTTATTAGTTATCCCTTCATATCACAATGGAAATATTCATATGCATCTTATTGAATTGCTATTTAAGAATCACCATGAAAGAGATACACATTTTTAGTTTTGGGATTTCAATTTTCCAAGCAATATTGAGAAAGAAGAAAAATAGTGTTGTCATCAAGTTGAATATTTCCAAGATATTAGTTGTTTTCATTGGTCAAAATATGAAAATTTTGAATCCTCTTACATATGTAAGTGTTTTGAAACTGTAGAGAATAGATCTAGATGGGAATTGACAGACACAATTGCAGAGAAAATAGAAGAAAAGAGAAGCAGGAGAGAAATAATGGAATAATTCTCATTAACCAAATGAATGAATGATAATTTACACATGATATACTCTGTATAACTCAACCAATGCGCAATCAAGGAGAATCCGATATGTCATAGTGGTTTTCTAGAGTGATCTGGGCACACACGAGTAGTTATGGGATTAAATTTCCACCTAGTCTAGTCTCTCAGGAAATTACATGAGTGAACTGCCACCTAGTTGAGTTAACTAGTCTATTAGTCTTCAGTTAACTTACTGAAATAGAGTGAAGTGAGGAGGAGATCATGGAATAATGGGTAATGTGACAGTTTGGTGATGATACCAAGGACAATGTGCATTATCTGGTGATGATCCCAATGTAGCATCTAGACTCCACTCAACTGATCAAAATGAAGTGAAAACTAAAGAGCATATTCTCCCTAGAGGAATATTGTTCCTAAAATATATGAGATTGAATAATGACCAATAAACATAGGAT
>SNQJ01S0062342.1:13096-30164 GCA_010110895.2 Picea sitchensis
GGTACAATGTATTTAAGAAGAAGAAATTACAATTTCCAGGAAACTATGTCCTTCACTCCAAGACGACTTTGCAGAGAATAGAACTTCTACTCAGTGAAGGTCTTGGTTAAGATGTATGAAGTCTATTTTGTTGAAGGAATGAATTGTAGGATGATGATACCCTCATGTACTAAGTACCATATTTAGTGCATGTGGATCTAGATGTTCTTCATCCATTTCCTTTGAACTAGATCTCTGTAGAACTTCATAGTTCTCTTATTGTCACACCAGATGATGATCGGCCAATGAAACTGAATGCCCAACTCAATGAGAAAATGTTGTATCCACATAGCTTGAATGAATATGTTAACTACCCCTTTTTACTCTGCCTCAGTTGAATATAGAGCAATAGAAGCCTGCTTCTTTCTCAACCAACAGATAGGCCCGGAACCAAGATTGAGTGAGAAACCATATGTGGACTTGCAATCAGTGTTATCGCCAGCCCAATCAGAAGCAATGAACATGATGAGATCCAATGTATATTTTGTTTCATAATGAATCCCAAAGGTGATGGTTCCATGTATTTATATAATGATACACTTTGCAACCTTCCAATGTAGCTCATGCGGCTCCTGCATGAACCCAGAAACTGCGCCAACTTCATAAGAGAGGTCTGGTACAGATTTTTGGAGATACAAAAATCTCCCCACTAGTTGTCTATAGAGTGTGTTTTCAACCAGTGGAGTGTCCCTTCCATCCTCAAGTTTGACTCCTAATAGGAAAGGATTAAGGGAAGACTTGCAGTCTATCATGTGAAATCTCTAAAGGAGATCTCATGCATACTTGGACTGAAACAGTTTGATTCCTGATGCATCCTGACTGATATTGAGTCCAAGGAAGAAGTGTAACTGACCCATGTCTGTCATCAAGAACCTATCATGAAAAATCCTCTTGAATACAACAATCGTTGAAGTCAAGTAACCGGTGATCAACAAATCATCAATGTACATAACTAAGAGTATAAGTGAATCAACCATCCTAATCATGTAAACATTTGGGTTTGATTTACAACATACAAAGTTTTTTGACAGCAGGTAGGATTCCATATTGGTATACCATGTCCTTAGAGCCTACTTGAGGCCATAAAGAGATTTATTCAGTCGATGGGCCAAAGGTGAATCCTGTATAAATCCATGGGGTTTCTCCATATAGATCTCCTCAGAGAGTTAACCATGAAGAAATGCATTCCTTGTGTCCATATGATGGACTTCCCATCCCTTGGATGCCACAATGGAAAGTTCCAATCATATAGAATCCATCTTCGCTACTGGAGTGAAGGTATCATCATAGTCATTTCCATGCACCTGCTGAAAGCCTTTGGAAAGAAGCCTAGCTTTGTATCTACTAATCTTCCCATCCATTGTGCTCTTTTTCCTGTAGACCCATATGCACCTGACAAGTTTCCTTCCAGAAGGAAGGGGAACCAGATCCCAATTCTAGTTCTCGAGGAGGGAGTTGTACTCCTCCTGCATGGTGGATTCCCATAAGGGACTTCCAACAACCTTTCCATAAGATTGTGGATATGAATACTAAACTAATAAAAGAGGCCTAGGTGGCAATGGTTTAGTGGAAGTGAGTTGAAGAGGAGTCTCATCAAAGTCAGATTGATTCCTCCTAGTATCAGTTGGATGACCAACAAGATCTCTTGCATCTTGAAGTGTAATCTGGGCCCACTTAGGCCTCTTCTCTAGCTCTGCATCTGCATCTGGATGCATTGAATATACATCTAATTTTATTGACTTTGTATCTAGATCATCTGAATCCTTTGAATCATAACTCTCATCTAAATAAAATTCATCATGTTCATGCTCATCAACTCTGACAGGTGGAAGAAAAAAGGTGTTTTCATGCGACTGTTGAGGCACATGCGAGACACTTTCCTCGAATTTGACACTACAACCAATAAATATTTGGTCCGAGGAAATATCAATGAGTCTATATCCCTTCACACCGTTAGGGCATCCAACAAAAATACATTATGTGCTCTGTGGATCAAGTGCCTTCCTCTTTTAAGAGGGAATTCGGGCCCATGCACGTGAGCTGAAAATACGAAAGTGGGTCACTTCTGGTTTGAGGCAGCTCCAAGCCTTGTATGGGGTATTATCCTTGACAGATGTATTGGGAGATATTTCTTGAATGTAGGTTTCATGATTAAGTACTTCTACCCATAATCTCCATGGAAGTGACTTTGCATGTAGCATGCAAGAGGCCATCTCTTTTAGAGATTTATTTTGCGGCTTAGCAACTCCATTTTGTTGCAACGTATAGGGAACTGTTTGTTGCAACTGAATCCCTTCCTGATGAAAAATATTATGGATACCATGCTTGACATACTCTACCCTGTTATCGGTTTGGAGGATTTTGATTTTCTTTCCTAACTATGTCTCAACCAGGGCTTTGAATTCCATGAGGTGTTGAAAGACCTCTGGTTTTTTCTTGAGAAATAAAATCCACATGAAGCTTGAGAAATCATCAAAAAAAATGAGAACATACCTTGATTTTTTGGTCGATGGATGCGGAAAAGGTCCCATGAGGTCATTTTCGATCATATCTAAAGGAGAGGAGTCCCTCTTTGTCTTTCCTTTGTCGAATTTCTCTTGGGTTTTTTTTCCAAGAACACATCCCTCACAAATTACTTTGTAGAAATGGATGTCTAGTATACCATCAACCAATCCTTTCTTGCTAAGTGTTATAGAAAAATTCCCATGCAGACAAGTGAATATCCCCTTGGATTCTAGACCCCTAATACCAAGAAAGAAATATACAAATGGACACTAACCTCCCTTTGATATTTGTCTAACTAGCCAAAAAGAGAGAAGGAGAGAAAGGTGATCGTACCTATTTCCGATGTTTTTCCTTGCTGCTCCAATGTGAGATTGATGTCCAAAATATTTCATATAGGTTGATACCTGCAAAACTACAGAAAGCAAAGAGACACAAGGAAACTCCTACTCTATCATATTCAATTAAACAAATTCATCTAAAATAGACAAGCATATGTAAGATACACAAACTAGAAGGGAATAGGATAAGAATATTGATGAGAAATTGAAAGAGACACTTACAATCATGGATGGTGTTGCATCAACTTCTTCATATCCTCCTCATCCAACCCCTTGCTCGAAAGATCCAAGATCAGAATGACAATGCTTTTTCTGATTATTTTCCCCCTTGTTCACCATGATAATTTCTTCCTTTATATGCTTTGAGAGGTTCAACGACCTTGGTTATATTTGGTATCATAGGTTGATGATATAACTCCATTAGTTGTGGCATCTCCCTTAGATGCATCCTAAATCTTAGATCCGAGCTAAACCAACATGAATCATCTGCATTTGTCCTTAGAGAAAAGGGGGATTTATTCCCATGATTTTCTCAACCAATCGGCACTCCTTCAAAATGGGTCATAGAGCACTGCAAGGCTTACTTATAGATGGAGAGAGAGTGCTAGTGCTCTCTACTTATGAGAAAGGGAGTATTGATATTCCAAAATTTATCAAGATGACCAATTCTCATAGAAAAACACTTTGTTTTATCTGTGGCTTATCCTTCCAACATGTTCTAAAATATGTATCAAGTGTTTCCATGGTGTCGTTCACAATGCAACTTATGAAGAACAAAAAAGTGACATTTACGACACTTGTGAAAAAAGTGTAACACTTTCAACACTAGTGACAATTAGAATGTGACATTATCAAAGTGAGGAATTTTTGCGTGTAATAGATTTCCCCCCAAAGTGTGAAGTCATAAGATGAAACATGATGACTAAAATGCTTTGTAGATTTTTTGAAGCAAGGGTATGGAGTCAGAGAACCTGGTAGAAGTTGAAAACAACCATCAAACAAATTTTATCATGTGTTTCAAACCCAGGGCAGGCATACCCATTCTTGGGTAAGAAATGACTTAAGGCATGGCTTCCAATAAATACATTATGGATCCATGATGATATTGACTGAGGGTATGGCCACCAAATATACAATGATGATCCATACCTCCATGGTAGGAACTGATTGTAGCTACGAAAAATACATAGTGGAACTATGAGATGATAAAACATAGCCACAAACCAATATAATGTGGATCTATGTGACAGTATATATATCAGAATGCTCAAATGATTTTCTTCGCAGCCTCGGAAAAGAAAATAACATAGTGAATTCTCATCCCAAGGTCTTCATTTCAATATTAATGTGGTATGAATCTAGCCATGTGAATAGATGTTTCAATGTCGAACATGGTAGAAAACACTTGATTACTAGTCATTGATGTATATTGTTAACAAGTGTGAGGGATATCACCAATAATGTTAATGATTCCCAAGTTATCCTAGTGCATTCCAGTGAATTTGAATAAATGAGCTGAGATCAAACATTCGTGGAATCATCCAATCAGAGGTCAATGATGTAAACCTGTCATTGGAAGTAAGGAGACCTGCCAATGAGGCATGTAGGTCCCAAGGTACTAATTGGTTTCTAAGTCTGATTCATGGATGATGTATTTAATTCAACAGGAAAAGACTCGTAGAAGGAGGGTCTTGATGTATCACCCATCATAGAAAAGAAATTGACACAGAAAAGTGATGAGATATAGAAAATGAATCATAGAGTGACACGTGAAAGGAAATCGGTACTTTTTTTATGGTTGACTCTCGAGGAGAATACTTCCCTTGAAAACTGACGCACGACATGAGACTTGGAAGCATAAACGTAGAGTGGACCAAAACATAATGTAGTGGGTGTTGTGACATTCCTCGAATGACTCAAAGGAGTGGAAATACTCATAGGATTGGTTCAGTGCAAAGGCTTATCGAATTATCCAAGTGTTCAGGATGAAGGTTAAAACAAGTGTTGTGTTCAAGGGTGACTGCAAGAGTTGTTTGTAAAAATTCTCAAAAAACTTGACCTACTTCCTTCAATTTTTCCCCCATCCAGATAGATGAGTACCTATTTTTGTTTTAACAAGCTCAAGGAGGATAACACATGCTCGATATAAATCACCTTCGATAATTCCCTCTTCCTTTGTTTAATGAACTGGAAGAAGTAAGGGTTTAGTCGCAAATGGGCCCTTCAATGTGTAATTTTAGCGAGTCCAGAGAAGGAAAACTCAGTGTTTTTTCATGTTTAGAGAGACTGAAAAGAACTTAAAGGTGACTCCAGGGTTTTCATTTTTTGTAATTTTAGTTTGCAAGGTCTGAAAAAGAGATAATTTGTTACTCAGAAGACACCCTTTCCAAACCTTTTAATGAGCGTTAAAGAAAGCAATATCACTCGGCAATATTTTCATATTTAGAGAGTATGAAAAGAGATTAAAGTTGAATCCATGGGTTTCCTTTTTCGTTTAACATTTACGAGTCCGAAAAAGTGATAAAAGTCTACTCGGTTACGTTCTCATGTTTTTGCGAGCGCGGGTAAGAAAAAATATTATGCTCATCAGTGTTACAAGGTTACCGAAAGATGTTGCTCAAAATCCTATAAAAACAAATTTTTTGGGGCCCAAAGCATAAGTAACTTCTCAAAAAAATACTAAAACCCAAAAACGACTTTATATTAATGAGAAATATAAAAAATGAACCTATCAAATAGTGAAAATAGGTCAAAATTTCATTTACCATTTGGGTTTTTACCAATCTCCTCTATATTTTGGATTTTCCACCTTTTGGAAGTGTTTTTTGAGCGGTGACTGTGGGAGTTGTGAGTGATTATTTCCAAATTCATTCCGACCAGGTTGATCATCTTTCCTTCCTCATCATTTTTCATGGTTTTTTACAGTATTTTAACTTTTGTTTTGAGCATTCTAGGCTCCTTAGGAAGCCCTAGAGCGTTGAACCAAATTGTCACTCCATCAAAGCATTCAAGGAAGCGTAGTTAGATATTTTATCACACTTGTTCACATGTTTAGGGAGCGCTAGCATTCTGCAGGTGTTTTTGAAGGAGCGTTAGGCGCAAAACACAAAATTCTTTTGATTTTTGGGCTAAATAGAGACAATTTTCTTCCATAAAATGTTTACTAATGATGTTTAAATGTTGCATTTGTAGGTTTCATCTATTTCTTAGACATGATAGAGTGAAAAGAGCATGAACATGAGTTCAATGATATTTCTTCTCTCGAAGACCCTCAAGTGACGGCATATTTGCAAAAATGTGTGTTACTCCAATACTTCAAACTCCAAAATATGAGAAAGGAAGTACTACTTCTTGAGTATTTGATTGACCTATGGGATGATGTTGATTAATCATTTCACATCGAGCCGCACGAGTTACATGATGTATATTTTATCACAGGGCTCTCGAGGAGAGGATCACCCATTCTCTTTTCCAGACACCGGGCAACTCCTCAACCAACCGAGGCATATGTTGTCGAGCATTTCATACCAGGATCACGGTTGGTAGGTAAGAGACTTGGCACTTCGATCAAAATATGTAAGAGACTTGGCACTTCGATCAATTATATTCACCATCACCAAATTGGCGAGTAGTACTAGTTCTCACTTGGAATCACATCCGTTGGAGATGCTGGCATTAGGGCATCGTGGAGATGCACAAGTCGGAGTTGAGCACGACATTGCGGTGGAAGGACTTCGATAGGTAGAGAGTAACCTCTGAGGTTTGATTATGGGTTTCCCACCCCTTAGGAAGTGATATGTGCCTCTCCACTTCCAGCAACATTTTTTTGGGGTTCCCGAGAGTCTCAACCATTTGCGTCATCAGGTGGCATGAGACATAGAGTTTTATACATAGCACAACGTGATATAGGAGGATGATTAGGGTCCTCATTTGATTTTGTAGTCTTTATGACGATGTTATGGGCATGAAGGCCCAAGATTTTTTCCCCGTTATGTACATTTTGACGATGTATTTTCAAACAAATGTTTTCTATCATATATATATATATATATATATATAGAGAGAGAGAGAGAGAGAGAGAGAATTTTTGTAGTTACTATTGATGTTTCATTTTATCTTATGTGATTTTTTTGTGTACATATGATTCATGTATTTCAAAAAATGTTTTATCTATGTGCAAGATACTGATCTAACATGTAATTAGCTAACAAATACAAAATTGTATTGAGTTCTCTCAATATGTACCTGTATTGGAGAAATTCAAATGATCTTTCAAGATGGAGAACCCTTAGGTGGAGACGTAGTAAGAATGAGTTGTGAATGACGTACTCCTGATTAAGATGGCATACCATGAGTTGAGAATCTAGGTTAATATTCAAACGAGTTATACCTAGGGAGGAGTCTTTGGTTCAGAGTCTCATCACGACATGTTATTCTTCCATGCTATTGGTTGCAAATCTGAGGAAAATTCCTCCTGAACTCACCAACTCGCCAGAGTGGTATATGAACCAAGTTGCAGAAGCAATGTTTTGGGTGTCTCTACTAGCGCCATCCACAAACCTGAAAAATATGAGAAATGGAGATGTCATCTGCACATGCAATCATAAAACAAAGGATAATAAACTGAGATAAAACTCATGCACACAAAAGAAAAGACATACCAAGTCAAAAGTATATAGTACAATAATGTAAAAACCACACATGCCAGATATTCTATGCATAGTACTTTTAGAGGTAAAGCCTATTTCGGGGCTCAACGAGAGATATTCCATCATAGTCGACTAACTCGTAGGTGCCTCTGTATAGCACATATTTTATGATATAATGCCCGTGCCACAAGGATTATAACTTTCCTTTCCCCAGCGTATCGTGAGGTTGATCATAAACTAGGAACAAATCTCCTTATGCAGAAGCACGACATTGAACAGATTTTTCAATTTGATTTTTCATTCTTTTTATACGTCTCATTAATGAGAGAAGCATCACGACGAGTTTCATCCAACTTGGTTAAATATAGGAAATGTTCCTCTTCAGTGGAAGTATGAGGTAGGATTTCTATGGTAAGTTTCAATGAAGGGATATCACATTTGATTGGTAACACAACTTCTATACCATATACAAACTGAAATGTTGTGAATCCAATTGCATTTTTGACCGAAGTGAGATAGGCCCAGAGTGTGGAGAAAATTTGCAAGTGCCAAGAGATTTTGTTTGTTCCCACCATGCATTGGAGCATGGACTTTGGGAATTTTTTATGGCTTCAACTTGTCTTTTTTCCTGAGGATAGTAGGGGGATTCATTTTCATGGTGAAAACCCAACTTGACATGCAACTCACTCATCATATGGTTCTGGAAGTGTGAGCCATGATTGATTACAATAGATTTCGGGACACCGAATTGAGTTATGATGTGGTTAAAAACAAAGGATGTTTCATTATAACCATCGTTAAGAAATGTAGGCATAGCCTCATCCCATTTAGTGAAGTAATCAACGACAATGATGATATAACCATGCCCCTTGGATGAGGTGGGATTACATTTCATAAAATTGATGCCATGTTTTGCATGGGGTTGAAGACAACAATGGAATGCAGTGGAGCAGGGTGAGTACATGGTTTTTTCTAAAATATTTGACAGGGTGGGAATTTTTTGATGGCCTCGATACAATCTTTGAATATAGAAGGCCAAAAATAACTGACACATCTTATTTTTTGGTTTGTAGCCATCCCAAAAAGATGACTGCCAAAAAATCGAAGGTGACAATCATTTAAAACTCAGTCGGCCTTATCGTGGGTTAAACAATGTCGTAGGACAATATAAATGCCACGAAGGTACAAAGTGTCATCGATGATGAGGTAGCATTTAGAATGATGTTAGATACGATGACATTCGTCAAGTGAGATGTCTGGATGAAAATGTTGGGTTTGGAAACAGAGAAGAATATCTCCATATAAAGGGTCGGACATACTAATGAGGAATAGGGATTCATACAGAAGATAATCACTAGGCTCAGTATCTTCATCAGTATAGAGAAGATCACATATCAATTCCACAAAGACCAATGATTTTTTGGCTTTTTATTTGGTAAACACGATATCAAGTTCTTGGAGAATAACAATCAATTTGGAATATTTTCCCCCAATGACTTGACGAGTTAAGATATGGTACATGGGGTTCGAGTCTGCGATAACCGTGGTAGTGTGTAATAAGATGTAATGGAAAAATATCTGAATGAAAATAACTGTAGCTAGAGCCAACTTTTCAACATGTTAATATCAGTGCTCGGGACCATATAGACTCTTACTCGGATAGTAGATCACATTTCTATTATTGTTATTATCCTCTTGAACTAACACCATATAAATATTGGTAGCAGAGGTAGCCAAGTAAAGGATATAGTATTTCGCATAATCCGGTGGGTGCAAAAGAGACGTGTTTGTTAAGGTGTTCTTAAGGGAGTCAAATGAGCGTTGAGCAATGTCATCCCATATGAAAGGAGTGTCTTTCTGCAACAATATCATAAATCCTTTATTGATTTCAACGTAATTACAAATGAAACGACAAAGAAAAATTTCCTTCCATTGAAAACTTTGTAGTTGGGTCAGATTTTTGGGAGGGGGTAGAGAAAGAATAGCTTTAAATTTTAAGGGATCCACCCTAATCCAATCTTCATAGACAATGAATTTGAGGAGTCGGCTTGATTCGACAGGGAAGATGCATTTTTGAGAATTCAAATGGATGTGGTAAAACCAACATCGAGAAAAAATAGCCCGTAGGTGACGAATGTGATCTCGTCGATGAGACGAATGAGCGGGTAAGTCATTGAGGTAGGGTTCCAGAATATGTTTTATTTCATGGAAAGCATACAAAATGGCCCACTGGAAGGTAACTCAAGCGTTCTTAAGACCACAAGGTAGTTTCTGATAAGAGAACGTACCCTAAGGGAAGATGAAGGATGTTTTATGTTGATCAACCGATAGAATACTGTTGGCCCTTGACCAAGTTTTGGGAGATACTTGGTCATGTTTGACCATTTTTGGGACTTCGACTATGTGTCGAAGATGGAGCACCAGACGAAGTGGAGATTGCAGAATCTCAACCCACTTTTGGGTTTTTGGGAATATGTAATGGGAAAGGGATGTTGTCCCATGGGTTTACCCATGCTTAGGCCCACTTTTGTAATGTATAAATATATATATAGGCATCTATCGAAAGATATAGAGATCTATGTGATGTAAGCTATGTGCTAATAGATTTTGTAAGTGCTATGTGCATGACTGTAAGAGGCTTTCAGAGCTAAGTGCAAGTCGTTGTAAGGAGTTGTGGAAGGATTTGTGTTGTATCACAAGGAAGAAGGATCTAGTGAGCTACACAGATCTTTTGTCCTATGCGAAGAACATATTTGGTGGCTCTGTGTTGTAACCAATTGAAGACGCTAATAAATAAGAAGAGTTGGTGGATGTAGCCCCAGGGTGGGGGTGAACCACGTAAATCTATGTGTTATGCTTTGTGATTTGACTTGATGTGTTTATCCATTCTTTTGCTAAGTGATTTGATATATTTAAATATATCTGCTTATGCTTTGTGCTTCTTAAAGGTGTGTGAATGTTAGATCTGACATGTATGAAGATGCTTAGTGCTGATCTACCGGATCTTATCTGTTTTATTGTTGCTAAGTGTTGAAATACCTTAGATCTAAGTGAATGTTGCGATGCTCTATGCTATCTACAAAGTATAATAAGGGTTGAATATTGATGAATGATCTATGCTACGTACTTTGTAAGAGATATAATCATAGATCTGTGTCCCAGCTAAGGTTGTAGACACTTGAGTCCTGCAACAACCCCTGCCTCTACCTTGGATGAGACTTCATCTGCTTCGTAGGTGTTTTCGAAAGGGTTGGTAGTTAGGACTTTGTTGGTGTGCTCTTGAGCGTTGAACCCTGGGTTTTCCCCTATGCCAACAAATGGTTCCATTGTCGAGACCTGAAACTCTGATTGCTGGGAACTAAGAAAGAAGAGGCTTGTGTAAAAGAAATATTTGTGCGTAGATATGTGCCCTAGCACATAGTACCCTACTCGGTTTATAAGCTCTGTGCTAGGAAAAGAAGTCTGATATGAAGAAATAAGGTCGGATTTGAAAGAAAGAAGAAAGATCTGGAATCTTTGTGCCAAGAAGAAGGTCAGATATAAAGAAAAGAAACTTGATCTAAAGAAAAGAGGTAAGACATGTAAGCTCTACACTCTGATAGAGGTAAGAAAGTTAAAGAAGCAAGATATGAAAATCTGTGTGCTCTGTAAAAGTAAGATAAGCGAAAATTTTTGTTTCTAGAATATGAATTTAGGTATGTTTGATAGATTTTTTCCTAGCTTGAAAACTAGGGAACTAATAGACAAATGAAGATTTAATATAAGTAGATATGATAAGAATAATGAAATATGTGTTATACCTATGCATATAAAGAATGTTTGGACTAACAAATGGATGTAGGATCCTAGAAAGAATTTGTTGCAGGTTAACTCCTATGATCCTAGTGCATAGTATAAAGGGACTTGGGGATCATTTAAAAGAAAGAGAGGATTGACCCTCTGTTATAGTTGTAGAATACTAGGACATATTGCTAAGGAATTCCCCAGAAGAAGACCTAGTTGTCTTTGTTGTAAGGATATGGACCATGAAGTGTTGTATTTACCTAGAATGATCGCTAATCTTGAAGGAATGAATCTGAACTAAGAAAACCCCAGGGAATATCCAGGAAAGGCAGAACCCCAGCAAGTATCAGAGAAAGTATTGATACAAATGAAGGAGACCCTGAATGACCACCAACATTTCATATTATCAGATATTTTCAAAGAAAATGAATGCATTGAAGCAAGAATAGGGGACTTTGACATTGACTATGTTATTGATGAAGAGACACAAGTGAATATTATGCTAGAAAGAACTTGAGAAGATATAGGGAAGCCTGATATGATCCCTTCATTAGGAGGAATAGGACTATTCAGAGGGAATCTGGTAAGTTTATGTGGGAGGCTTGTTGAGATATCT
The DNA here is from genome assembly GCA_010110895.2 of Picea sitchensis. Lineage (NCBI taxonomy): Eukaryota > Viridiplantae > Streptophyta > Pinopsida > Pinales > Pinaceae > Picea > Picea sitchensis. Next base: position 25,027 of record SNQJ01S0062342.1, read on the forward strand.
ACGACTGTCAATGGAACTTCGACAAAGGAAGATTTTGAGGTTATCAAATGTATTGAAAACAGAGCCCCGTTTACCATGTTACTAGATAAACCTTGGATTGAAAGAGATCAAGCCAGACAGAAAGAAGAAGAAGAAGCCTCGGAACAAAAAAAACAAGAGTTAAAATATTTCATGACCAAAAGGATCGCTCAATTGATTAAAGAACAGGAAAACAGATCAAAGCTATTTGACCCTAGAGACTCCAATGTCGAAGCTGCAAGACCACTAGAATACCCGCAGAAGACTAAAGTACTTACCCCAGAGGTAGAAGAGATGTTAACCTGGAAAGATTCTCAACAACGCGTAGTAACTATGTCTATAGAATATAAGAATCAGAATGGAAAAAAGAATACTAAGATGAAGCTCACTGGAAAGAAGGCTAGAAATCTAGGTAGGAAGAGGGGTAAGATTGAAACATTACAGAAGGTTCCAGAGGGAGCCTCATAGAAGGAAAATTTGCAGAATTTGAGTTTCACCGAGATATCAGAACAATGACATAGGTCACTTCACCGTGGAGAAGCAATATAGTCGTTGGGGACAATATATCCATTCAACTGGTGCTCCAAATAGATGGAAAAACATTTATGGATCGCCACCTGATCGATGGACCATGCCATAATGGACATAACAAGATTTAATGAAACCTCATACCCATTGCAAGCGATCCATTGTTGAGTTTCCTATTTATCCCTTCATGCCATGCATGAAGAACACTTTTGCCAAATCGAGAATTTGATCTCACAACCTTGGTTAATATTGTCTAGTGATCATTATGTCCTTACTTTCCATATTATTTCCATGTATACATTACTTCGTGAACTTGATATTATTAACCCCGAGCGCATATGTCTGAGGATCTTAGCGCACTTGAAGAATCTGTGAAGGAAGTACTCGTTGATCTCGAGATAGATAAATTCATGTCAGAAAGAAGGGTATCTGCAAGAATGCAAGCATGATTGACAGGATGAGTCCAAGCTTCTCCTTCGACTACTCGTGGAGCAGGAACTTCTAGAATCATGACAGAGACAAGAATGAAGCATAGAGATGATCTCGTGAATGCTAAGTTGATTCCAATCATCTTACATGCGTATATACCTCCTCTGAGTGACGTAGGGAATAGAGATAGTGTGCCTAGAGATTTTGACTATGCCTTGGTCACTGCATACCTCCTGAAAGGGATATGTGCAGTTTGCACAGACCAGGATAAGAAAAAAGGTCTCAAGTTTAGTGACTTCAACCTTGGAGACCATAAAGCTTATAGTATGCTCGGCCTGCATAAATATCCAACCAAGACAAAAGGTAAGAATTCAAATACTATCCCCTAGCCTTGGACCCATAACCTCACGCAGTCTACCCTGCTTAATGTTATGAAGATCCCGCACTTCAAATGACATCAAGAAGTGAACACATGTGTTAAGTTGTTGTTATCTTGTTACCATGGAGGATGTTTATGGCTGAACTGACATATCACAATGGATCTGACCTTGATCCATCGGATCACCAGGCTCAACATGCAAGGCCCTAATCCACATGATTTTTACCCTGGAAAGACCATAGAGTGAGCCTTGGCACAGAAGATAAAAGAGACTTATGGCGATGTAGAGAAGGGAAAATGTAGCTACAAGGTAGCCTCTATTCAGAATGATGCAGTACGCCTCTCCTATCAGTTGATCACAGGAAAGTTATTTCACAAGAACCAACCAACCCAAGTCACTAGATTCATAGTAGACCTCGCAGGAAAGTGCATGGAGGGCCTACAGATGAATTAGGCATATTACTTGGTAAACCAACTGGAGCTCCACTATATATAAGCCCAGGACCAAGGATATGAGTTCCATTTCAGTTGGCTCCTAATCCTAGTTTCCTTCATTGCATGGGAGATGCTAGAAGGTGTGACCTTTCTGGACATCGAGCCAAATGAACCGCTGGAAGTGAAGTTCAGTACCCTGTGGTACTTGAATGATATGAATAAACAATGGAATTCAAATGTCATGTTTCGTTCATATTATAATCAGTTGAAAGTATGTATCTAGTCTACATCGCGCATCACTCCTAACACCCTCTATAGGTTTCATCCCCTCATGAAGTTCAGCGCAAAAAGACACTTTCTCTACATCACAGCGCATGCTGATGAGCACAAGAAACAGTTATGGTCCTCTTATGCATTAACAAAAGAAGATCTGGAGGAGATAACAAAGGAATGGTCGGCGGATCTCCTTGTTCCAGTTGACCCTGTGGACATATCTGATGTAGACAGTCTAGAAACTGAGAAGGATCTACCCAGACCTAGAATGTGACAGAAGATCAGCAAAGTACAAGACTTAAGTAGTGCCTCGGTGATGACTACTTCCATCATTCCAGAGGAAGAGGGTGATGGTAAAGAGTTATAAGAAGTTGAACAGAAGCACAGAGATGAAGCAGATATTTTGAAGAAGAGGAAGGGTTCACCTTAGAAACCTTCTTCCCGGAAGAAGTCCAAATCTCCTGTGACTAAGCTGTAGACCACACTAATCCCAAACGACTTCAATTTTTTCGTTGCATCCCTGAACGATGATGCACTAGAGATAGTAGAGACAGAGGAGGTGACGGAGGAGCAGATGTATAATCGTATTCATATTGAACTCTAAGGGGTCCAGTAGGCACTACAGTCTAGCCAAATTTTCAACATGCGAATATCAGAGCTCAGGACTCGATAGACTCTTACTCGGAAAGTAGATCACATGTCTATCATCGTTATTATCCTCTTGAACTAACACCATATAAATGGTGGTAGTAGAGGCAACCAAGTAAAGGATATAGTCTTTCACATAATCTGGTGGGTGCAAATGAGACGTGTTTGTTAAGGCATTCTTAAGGGATTCAAATGAGCATTGAGCAATGTCATCCCATATGAAAGGAGTGTGTTTCTGCAACAATATCATAAATGCTTTATTGATTTCAACGTAATTACAAATGAAACAATGAAGAAGATTTTACTTCCATTGCAAACTTTGTAGTTGGGTCAGATTTTTGGGAGGGGGTAGAGCGAGAATACCTTTAAATTTTAAGGGATCCACCCTAATCCAATATTTATAGACAATGAATTTGAGCAGTTGACTTGATTCGACAGCGAAGATGCATTTTTGAGTATTCAAATGGATGTGGTAAAACCAACATCGAAGAAAAATGGCCCACAGGTGACGAATGTGATCTTTTCGATCAGACGAATGAGCGGGTAAGTCATCGAGGTAGGGTTCTAGAATATGTTTTATGTCATGGAAAGCATACAACAGGCCCGCTTAAGAGATCAGGCCAGACGAAAATAAGAAGAAGAAGCCTCGGAAAAGAAAAAACAAGAGTTAAAATATTTCATGAACAAAAGGATTTCTCAATTGATTAAAGAACAGGAAAACAGATCAAAGCTATTTGACCCTAGAGACTCCAATTTTGATCAAAATCTGGACCAGGGGTCAAATTTTAGCCCAAAAATCAACGTTCTCAGAATTGCTTCAAAACAAACGTGAGTGTAGCCCTCATCGTCATGAATCCAATGCAACTTATTTCGTCTCAAACGGACGTCGAGAGAGAGAGATATGGCGATTTGTTCGTCAAGTCAAACAGGCAAAAATTTTGATGCTGACTGGGCAGTCCGTACAGGCTGATGTGGCAGAGACCGTACATGCTGATGTGGTGACTGTACGATGATGTGGCATTTGATGATGTGGCATATTTTGGTTGGCAGTTGAAGGCGAATCGGTTGACGACATGTGCCAGTTTTCTGGAAAATGATTGGGTGCCATGTGGCCCAATCATGGGTTGCCACGTGGCACCCCCGTAATGGTTTATTGGTTTGTTTATTAAAATTTTACATGAGTCCATGGGAGTCAAACACTGGACCTCCTCCCATTATGAAAGTTTTAACAAAGTCCACGTTACCAATGCGCCACACATTATTGCTTGTTTAATATGTGTAAAGCAATATATTTAAATTTATGTTATATGACCGTTGGAGTGGGGGTCCGGGCTGGGGCTTAGCCCCAGCCCCCGGTCACACGATGTTTGCACATGCCCATACTCTCTGACAGAGCATGTGCACATATGGGTTATATAACACCCACGGTTGTATTACATTGTAATATGACCGTATACATTGCGCGCGGTTTCAATTGTAAAGCCCAACGGTTATGTTGGTTACATGCGACCGTTCTGTGCGGGAATTTTATAATAGCCCGTGGTTTTTATTATTAACCATATGCCCATGACTTGGAGCTGGAGGAAGTTGGCACGGTTTTGACCATTAGCCTTTTTGTCAAATACGCACGGTCTTATGGACCATATGTCCGTGGTCTAGGCGGTTAGGGGCTGGAGGAGCCCTAACCGTCCTACAGTTTGGACCATTTTTCGGAACCGCTCAGTGCTAGGTTTTAATGTGTGTTTTAGAGCGTGTTCTTGGTTCATGCACACAGAGGTGCATTTTGGCGAACCAGTTTCAGAAAGCTTGAAGGAGGAAAATGGAGGAGGCCTAACTTCTTCATCTTTTGGCCGATTGAGGTGTCGTAAAAGCCCAGCTAGGGGTTTTTGGATGTGTTGGATCCATTGGTGCTATTATCAAAGCCATTTGAAGACTTCTTCTGCAAGTTTTTCACCATTGAAGTTTCAGCAAGCTCCAGGGAGTTTGAAGCCCTCACTGATCAAGGACATGGTTTGGTGAGCCTATGTTTGTTTTCTATGATTGAATAATCATTTTTGTCTAATTAATATGCTATGAACACATTGGGATAGGTTTCAGAGGCTGTTGAGGAATTTTACAGGTGTTGTTTCCAAAGAGAAGCTCAGGGAAGCTTATGGCCACATGTAGAAGTGGTCATGCCCGGATGAGCCATGATTCGTTTTCAGAGTTCTATTAGTCATTTTTGGGGTTTTTATGTGTTTTGATCTCAATGGTACAATCTATTTTTCCATTGGAGTTGAGAAGAGGCTTGTAAAAGAACTTTTGACAAATTAATCCCAGAGAGCCAAGTCCATTGATGGAGGCTCAAGGAGATGTAGCCCGGAGGGGGGTGAACTCCTTTATCAGCTTGTTCTTGTTGTGAGTTTGATGGTTTATTTGATGCAAGTTG
>SNQJ01S0062342.1:38359-54649 GCA_010110895.2 Picea sitchensis
CAGATGCCATATTTGGCCTCTCTTAACATACCATATCTAAGAAAACTCACCAATGATCCTATATTGCATGACCCCACATGGCCTGCAATGCCCACCAAACTACCTTAAGACATCCCTAAATTTGAAGGAAAGGTAGGTGATGACCCTGCCCACCATGTCATGACTTTCCACCTATGGTGCTCTTCAAACAACATTATGGATGATTCCATCAGACTACAATTATTTCAATGCACACTCACTAGCCCATCAACCAAATGGTATGTAGACGAAAAATCAGGATCCCATGCAACTTTTGAGTCCTTGGCCAAAGCATTTTTGACCTTCTTTCAATTACCAATCCACCATGACAATGGTCTTGAACTACTCTCTAATTTCAAACAAACCACAACCACACATATTGCTGATCACATTCACAAGTGGTCTAGACGACGTAGTTTGTGCAAAGCCGAAACCACCAAACAATAGTGTCTTGACTGGTTTCTTAGATCACTTGTCTCTCTCAGTGGTAAAGATGTAGCTTCCACCTTCCCTCAATCCAAAGAAGAAGCCATCAATAAGGCTCAACAATACGACCTCATCTATTAAAAATCATGGTACTTATACACGATACTTCCTGATCTCCCCAAACCCATGTCATTCAGTCAAGACAAACCCTGGATGTCTCACTCAATAGATGGATTGATTGGTAATACCACACAGCACAGTCCTCAACCCCAACCACCACCAATGTATGGCACACCTCAATATCCTTCGACATATGGGGGAACATCTTATTTCCCCCCACCCCCTTATTAATAGCCATACCCTATTGCTATCCTTCCTCCCATCAGTGGGCCACTATTGGCACCCTCAATACACCCCCCTATCCAACCAAGTTATGGTACCCCCTCTACATCATCTTATAATTTAAGTACTATCAAAAGTGCCATGCCTTCCTATGTACCTTATGGATCACAAATCCCACAAAATTTGTACTTTCTATTTCCTAGTCCACCACAACCCATGGTCCCCCACACCCTCACGATGGGGTGAATTTTGTTCAACCCTCTCCCGTTCAGCAATATCAAAATTTTGAACAGCTGAATACGACAAATCCAACCCATTCGTCAAATAATGCCAAAAAGAAAGGAAGGAACATGAACAATAACAACCCAGGCCAAGGAAGGAATCAACCCCAACAAAACCAACCTACTGGGGGCAACCAGAACCAAGGGAATCAGAACCCCCAAGGGGGAAATAACAACAAGCGTCAAGGGAGAAATACCAATACTGTTAAAACCAACTTCCCTTGTACCCTTTGCAGTGAGTTCGGTCATTATATTCATCATTGCCCTCAAATCACTGATTTTAAATGGATAAAAGACTCAGGCAGTCTACCACATCCTCCCGCACCACCTGCCCCTTAGTAGGCCCCACAACAATACGTGCAACAACCCCCCCCCCCAGCTGTGCTGCATAATCCCATTCCACACCAAGGTGTGATGAACACTCAACAAGAGATACAACCTACCCCACCACAGTTAGGATAGTACCTCAACCCAAACAATCTTGTAGATCGAACTATCCTCCTCACCAGTGAGGAAGAAATCCTTCTGCAAACATGTAATCATTAGTACCATGCATCTGTTGAGTCTCCTCCCATTCCTCCAGAAACAATCCTCGCACCAACGGGACCCCCATTGGTGATCCCTCACCCTATCACAGAACCACCTCTTTTCATCCCTCGCATCCCATTGCATAAGAATGTCCACAACCCATAGGCTAGGGCAGCTCATAATTATAGTTTGGTTGATGACTTAGCACAATCCTCGGTTGCCATGTCAGTATTAGAAGTCCTTCAGACTTGTCCCAATCAGTGGAAATCATTACTTTCCCCCTTGGGGGAAGTCAACCTCGTAGATACTCGACTCATTACATTTGATCTCGACAACGGAGAACCTCACCTTCCCGCTCTAATCACTTTTCAAATCCCAGTGAAAATTCAGAACATTATAGTTCATTGGTGCATCATCAATGAAGGTGTATCCACATGTATTATGTCCAAATCTGTATGGTAGAAACTTGGTTCCCCCAAACTCATACCATCTTCCATTACCTTATGAGATTATGATGGACGACCATCGTCTCCTGAAGGGATCTTCCAAAATGTCCCCATAGAACTCGGGGGCAAGACTATTCTCATCGACATTGAAGTTATCGATAACCCACTCGATTATAATATCCTATTCGATCGTAGCTGCATGTATGCTATGAAGGTAGTTGCCTCTTTTGTCTTTCGAACAATAATGTTCCCCCATAATGGGAAGATTGTTACCATTGACCAAGTCTCACATTACAAGCCTAACCTGTTTGCCAACATCGATAACATTCTTCCTCTCATCCACACAAGTCATGACGCATACCCACTCATCGAAATGGGTCTTGGAATTTTTAAAGAACCATCATTGTTAGGAACTTACCATGGTGCACCACCACTCCTCCATCCTTCCAATCAAGTCTACGTCATATCATCCAATGAAACTGACATAGAGGATACCCTTCCTCCTAGGGAGGCTTCTATCATATCAGACATCCCACTAGTCACAGAGCTCCCCCCTCATGAGCCTCTTGCGAACTCATCGACCCCACCAGTCCATGATTTCACCTCTATTCCAGTTTGGGAGACAGTCCCCCAAGCCATAACTCAAATCCCCTTCTTTTACCCTCCACTCGGTGTACAAGCTTTCCAAGTAGCCACAATGCTTACCCTCCCTAATATGGTGTTAGGAATTCTAGTTTGGTATTTACACACACCAGAGATGGTCCCTCAACCATCCCTTCCCCCCCAAATGGAAGGAACCCTAATGAAGATTCCCATACTCACTCCCACCATACCCTCTACACCCCCACTGACTACCCTCCCTGCCATAGCTGGGGGTAGGAGAAAGAAGAAGGAGCCTACAACTCCACTTCCCTCACATGTCCAACCCCCTTGCACACTATGTGAGAAAGATGGACACCAAACCAACAACTGCCCATCTCTACTAGAGTTATGGAACTTGATTCCACTCAATCAAACTCCATCAACACTCACCATTGTAGAAAGTACTGCCGCTACCACCCCTCACTCAAGTAGTAAAGGGCTGCAAACCAAATTTTCTTGCACTATATGTTCAAAATATGGCCATTATACACACCATTTCCCAACACTGCCACACTTCCGAAAGACATTAGCCGCAGTATGCCAAAGCTTCCAAAACAATCCCAATCTAGCTACATCATCCCTACCCAACATCACTGACATCCATTATGTTACAAATTTAGTCAATGAACGCATGAGATGCCCTTACTCTCTATGTGAATCCTTAGATCATTTTACATACCAATGTCCTATGATCATTGAATACAGGAAATGCCAATTGACCCTGATTCAAACCCCTACAGAATCGATGGTTGGCCTTACCTCGTCACTAGAGATTCTTCATATCATTTCTCCTAAACCCGAGGCCCTCCCAATGCCTCCATGGTTCTTGGATGACTTCTCCAAGGATTCACCCCCAAATCCCCCCAATTCTCCCATTAATTTCCCTACGGAAATATTACACCCAACTACCACTAGTTCTCCTCAGCACTTCAATATTTGGTGTATGTCGAGCGAACCATCACAATTTCATTGCGTCATTCCCCCTGCTTCTTCATCACCAAGGGATAGCCACACAACAACACTCACCGATATCACTTCTGACAACCCCTTGTATTCTTTCCAATTCCACTGTGACGAGGAAATACTCGAAGAGTTCACCACCCCCGACTATCCATGGGATGCGCTACATCACTGAGCGCTCGTCTTTCCATAGGAAGCTTCCACACCTCCTAACCAACACCCCATATACACGATTGAAACCAAGGATTTTATCCCATCAGGGCATATCGACTAGTTCAACAACCCCATTCCCACCCCTGATTCTTTTGAAGAAGGCAACATGGCCAACATTTCCCCAACCATCAAATTGACATTTCCATAAAAAACGGGGTCGTCGAGGAAATCACCATTGGCGCCGCTTGTACTCCTCAAGAAGTAACCACCTATAAATCCCTCTTCCAAGAATATCGGGATATTTTTTCCTGGTCATACACAAAAATTCCTAGCCTTGATCCCTCTATCATCGAGCATTGCATCGACACCTGGCCTAACATTACACTAGTTCGTCAAAAACAGTGACCACTACACCCATCCAAAGAAACGGCCATCAAAGCTGAGATTGACAAATTACGTGTAGCTGGGCTCATCTACCCCATCACCTATACATCATGGGTTTCCAACCCTGTGCCCGTTAATAAAAAATAGGGCACTATCCACGTCTGCATGTACTTTCGCGATCTCAATCATGCATGTCCCAAAGAAAACTTTCCAACTCCTTTCATCGATCAACTTATCAACGACTGTGCAGTCCATGAGGCTCTATCTTTCATGGACGGTTTCTCTACTTATAACCAAATCCAAATTCACCCAGCCGATCAATACAAAACTGCATTCACTACCCCTTGGGGTGCTTTTGCATATCGTGTCATGCCTTTTGGATTAAAGAATGCTGGCGCAACTTTCTAATGGGCTATGACATACATTTTTCATGATCTAGCTCATATCATCCTTACATACTTGGACGACCTCACAGCTCGATCCAAGAAATGCACCCAACATCTTGATGATTTACGGACCATCTTTCAAAAGTGTCATCAGTACAACATTCACTTGAACCCCCTCAAGTGCGTGTTTTGTGTAACTGCAGGGTGCCTCCTTGGATTCATCGTTTCCCAAAGAGTTATTACCATGGACCCCCTCAAAGTCCAAGCCATCACAAAAATTCCACCTCCCCAGAATTTACGTCAACTCCAAAGCTTACAAGGAAAAGATAACTTTCTACGTCGATTTGTCCCAGACTACGCCACTCGCGCACATGGTTTCCTTTGCTTACTACACCACAACATCCCATTTTACTGGGATGAACATGCCTAGAAATCATTTGACGATCTTAAAATGGAACTCTCCAATGCCCCTTTAATTAGTTCACCCAACTACAATCGTGACTATATCCTCTACATATTAGCATCAGTTGTCTCAGTAGCAGGAGTTCTCGTTCAAATCGGTGATGACGATCGTGAGTATGTCATTTATTAAGTTAGTAAAAACCTCCCAGGGCTACCCTTGAAGTATAAACATGAAGAGAAACTAGCCCTTGCATTCGTCCTCGTAGTCCAGAAACTGCATCATTACATTATGCTTCCCACGACTAAATTCGTAGCAAATTCCAACCCTATGCAATACTTGTTCAGTCGTCGGCAAATTAATGGAAAATTTGCTCGATGGATCATTATCCTTTAGGAGTACGATCTTGAATTCTCAACACCCAAGAGCACGAAATATCTCGTCCTCGTCGAACTTGTCATGACCTTCCCCTCTGACACTACCAGTGCCCCCATCAATACCGACTTCCCTGATGAACATCTCTTTTACATCACTTCAGATGATCCTTGGTATGGTGACCTCCTCATCTACCTTTGAATTCAAAATTTTGGTAACCACCTCTCACGAGATAATCATCGGCATATTCACCATCAGGCCCCCTGCTACCTCCTCATCGGAGGCATATTATACCTGTGAGCGGTCGACACCATACTTCGTCGATGCTTGACTATTGACGAAGCCGATAGAGTCTTGAATGACTGCCATGGTGGCACGTGTGGGGGCCATCTTTCAGGAATGTCCACTGCTCAGAAAATCATCTGAGTAGGTTATTTTTGGCCTACATTGTTTCATGATTGCATTCATGCCGTGTAGCGATGCAATAAATGTCAGCTTTACACCAACAAAGCATGAGCACCACCTACTCTTCTTCACCCAGTCATTATTTCTGGCCCCTTTCGTAAATGGGGCATTGACTTCATGACTTGTAATCCCCCCTCTAGTAATTGCCACAAATACATTGTTGTCGCAATCGATTACTTCACAAAATGGGTGGAAGCTATGCCCACATTCAACAATACCGCTGACACTGCAGCGCATTTTTTCTTTAACCACGTCATATCCCTCTTTGGAGTACCCCTCCAACTAGTTTCCGATCACGGGAAACACTTCGAGAATGAGATTTTCGTCAAACTCTCATCTCAGTTATGATTCTCCCATGAGTTTGCCTCACCATATTACCCTCAGTCTAACGGATAGGTCGAAGTAGTTAACAATGTCCTCAAGACCATGTTACAATGCATGGCTAATAAACATAAGACCAATTGGAATCATATGTTATTTTCTGCATTATGGGCTTACTGTACAGTTGTGAAAATAGCCATTGGTTTCACACCATTTTATCTAGTCCATGGTGTTGAGGCCACTCTTCCCATTGAGTGCGAAATTCCCACCTTATGCACCACAATTGAGCTATTACCCAACACTACTCCAATGGAACAACGCTTTCTGAACTTAAACTCCCTAGATGAAGATCGTCGATCTTCATTACAGAACAACGAGGTAGCTAAAAAATGGTCAAAGGCCACCTTTGATCGTCATGTCAACCTTCGCTCATTTCAAGAAGGTGACCTCTTCCTTTCTTACGATATCGCTCATGATACCCTTGGTCATGGAAAATTCGAGTCACTATGGCATGGCCCCTACATTATCCAACATTGCCTCACCAAAGGTGCTTACATCCTGGCCTCTCCTGAAGGCCTCTCTCTCAAAAGACCCGTCAACGGGTTATACTTAAAGAAATTTTATGCCTAAGCATAGCAATTCTACTTTAGGTTATTTATTTTATAGATTTTTTAATCTTTTTTCCATCCCTCATGTCTAAACTATCATTTGTGTTATTGACAGATGCTTCCTCCACCGGCCTACCACATTATTTATGCGGATGGTGCTAACCGTTGGACACAAAATCTTGCTTCAGCAGCTTGGGCCCTCTATACCCCCTCACATGAAATGCTCCATTCAAGCATCATATGTTTGGGTTCAGCCACCAACAACTAAGCTGAATACACTAGCATCATTGGCCTCTTCACTGATGCCCAACATCATCATATTCGTCACCTTAGCATCTTTCTCAACTCTCAACTAGTCGTTCTCCAACTCAACAATGTGTATTGCGTCCGTGATCCTTGCCTCTTTTGCAAATACCTACAGGTTAGACTTTTATCTCAATATTTTGATTTCATTACATTTAAACATATTCCAATACAATTGAATCAAATTACAGATAACTTAGCTAACATTATGTTAGACTAGCATATATCACATCAAGATACCTCTACACATACATAAAAATATCAAAACCTGTCACAACATATATATAGATTAGACATCATCCAACATTAAAAAACACATGTAAACATCACATAGACCCCAAAATGTATACTCATATATATATATAAATTGGTCACCAGTGCCATCAAAATGTTTACATACAAAACATCATATATAGATTCTGTAGGCCAGTATAGCACCTCGGTACAAAATGGGCTCAACAACCTATATAAAAAAATACAACAATACATAGAGCACCACTCACAGTGCCTCTAGAGCACCACCTCCTGCCCCTCCCTAAGGCAGTGGTCCCCCACCCACTACTGGTCCCTTTGGACCGAGAGGTAACCATCCGGTCATAGCAGCACCTGCTACTACTGCTCGTCATACCATGGCTCGTCATACCATGGCCCGCCATAGCGACGGAATCCCCACACACTTCTCCAGGATGCCCTCATCTTGGATACGTGACCACATTCCCTCAAGCATGCCCTGTAGCACTGCATCCAAGGGGCAGCGAATATCCTCAAAATCTACTCTGGCATCCGTCGGAGGAGCATGTGATGGCCCGGCACCTGGGTCATCAAACCGGCGTCTCCTCACTACTCTCTCCTCCTTAGCTGGTCTCACCCCAACGTCCTCACACCGACGCCTCTCTCCTACCCTCGGCCCTCCCCATGTCATTCTCCCCAGCTCCTGGTGATCCGACGCCCTCAGAAACTCAACCTCGCACTAGCGAGGTGCCACATCTATACATACAAACAACCAAACGATAGTATCAACATCTATACCATATACACATATCATGCTATCTCACAAATATATATCAAAACTCATAAACATACCTTGGTGATCAAATACCTCCCCAGGAGGCAACACCATGTCCGGATCACCCCAAAAGTCAATACCTGCATAACGATACTGAAAAATCACCTGTGGCATCTATCGCCACACCTACGCCACCTCAATCACGACTCTCGTGCCCCAGGAGCACCCAATAAAATCCTAGGGTGCAACATAGGTACCCTCTCCAAGAACGAGGCCACTAAGATAGACCCAAAGGCAAAGTCCCATGTATCAGTGGACCAAAAATGGTCCATCTGCCCTACCATCCTAGCATGCAGCATAAGCCCCCAGGCAAAGTGCTCACCGACCAATACCCTCTCCATGATACTTAGTTGACCACCATTGATCCGCTGAGTCCCCAGGGACCCATACACCCTCACAATCATCGTTACTATACAACGATGTGCTAGGGCATCCATCGCCCTAATGCTCATGAGAAAGCTCGGCATAAAGTTCACCCTGGAACAATACCTCCAGTCCACTATCACTAGCGCCACGTCTGCAGGTAATACCAACTCTGTTGGTAGGGGTGTTCCCCGAAATAGGAGCCTAGTCAAAAAATATATATCCTCCACCATAGTGAAGGCAATCTACTCTCCCGTCACCATAAAACAATGCAGGTCCAGACTCCACATCCAGATAAGAAACTGTAGGAGATACTCCTACGCCCGTATCAACGGTCACTCAAAGAACTTTAACAACTCACAGGTTGCCAAAGTAGCATGAACCCCCAGCTCCTCAATCACCATGGCATCCCTCAGTTGGGACCAATCCCTCTCTCGCCAACTGACTTGCTTCGTGCCAAATAATCACCTGCATAAAACAATCCAAGGTTAGCCACATTGACCATAAAAAACATCAAAATGATAAGTTTTACACCCGTCAACTTTGCCCCCAAGGCATGGTTGTTTAACCCACAGGCATGCACATATACGTGCCTATTCACCCCACAAGCATGCATGTATGCATGCTTGTTCACTACATAGGTTCACACTCATGCGTGCCCGTCCATCCCATAGGTGCACATGCATGCGCGCCTGCTCACCCTACAAGGGTGCCTCCATGTGCTCCTGTCACGCACACAAGAACACATAAAAGCACACATGTCCACTACACAATCGCGCACACATGCACGACTGTGTTGCCAATGGGCCTGAACATAATGCACGCCTTTCCCCCCCTACAGGTGCCCCCATGCATGGCTATTCAGGTAATAGGCACGCACTCATGCGTACCTATTTCTAGATCGCTCGTGCACTTAGGGGCCCACACCCCTAAAAACCCCTGTACGACCCTCTGTATAGCCCCTGCCCAAAAATAAAAATCCTAATTCTATGCAGGATGATCAGACTACTAACCTGAAGCTCACTAATCCTGGATCAACTGCCTCGCTCTCCCAAAATCTCCAAATCTCCTCTGAATACCTCTCGTCCAGTCACTCTGGAATCAAGTACAAATGAGGTGGCAATGTGGGCCCTACAACTATATATAGGCCCTTCTACCAAACTTCCGATCACCATTCTGGGAGCTCCGGGTGTCTGTTCTTTGATTCATCTTTAGCCACGGGATCAAAATCTCATCATCTACATCACGACAATCCCCGAACCACCTTTTATCCTTAGCCCTCAGGGCACCATTTTTTCATACCCCGTCCAGGTATGCATGTTCATGTTCAAAATTATCAAATAAATGCTCATATGTTCAATTCTCTTCAGATATTGTCCATGTCGAGTATTTGGTTTTCATGTGTGTAGGTATTTGATCATCATACATCAATGCCACCCCTTCAGGTATATAATCAGTACTAGCATGTAATTATTCCCTTTGAATCTCAATTGCATCTCTAGTCACACCCTCTGACATTTGCCTATAGGATCTCCATCTCCGGCTATGCAGTACCAATACCTCCATTTACATCTTCAGTACTATCACCCGATAGCATTCTCCCCCACATGAGTTGTCTCATTCATAGCACCCTTTTTCACTTTGACACTCATGTTGTTTTTCATCCCTTTAGGGATGGGAGTCCCGATAGTCTTACGTCATGTCGCAAATCAGCCACATACTCCTCCTCATTTTGCTAGCTTTCCCACCAGACTCCCTGATTATCTCTTCAAGGTTCTATTTTTTACTACACCTTTGTAGTATCATGAACCCTCCATTTCATCCACAATCAGTTTGCCCCTCTGCAAATTTCCCTTCATTTCACCTACCTCATACAGAAACCCACCCATGGGGCCCCCACCCTCCACCAGTTCTCCAACCAAATGCCGCCCTCACCGGCCCAACCATATTACATTGGGGCACCTGTTTCTTTATTTGTACACTCATCCCAACTTATTCTTTATTTATTGTACAAACACCTTTGTTTCTAGCATTTACATTACCTTTTTGTCATCACCTTTGGCAACCTTCTTCGCTTTTTTGTCAAAAACAACCCATGTCACCCTTTGGTTGGGGCACCCCTTATCATCTACCCTTGTTGACATCGTCCATATACTCTGATTATCCCACTGGTCACTTACCTTTGCCCTCTAAGTTTGTTCACTTTGTCCCACCTCTGGCACAACTTATCCCATGTCTTGTTGTCCCCCTGACACTCGACTTAGTTGAACGGTTGTGGCCACTTATACTTCTCATATACCCTCAACCAAGGGAAATATTGAGTCTTCATACATATTGACTTCGACCATGTACCTCCTCCAGTTCATCATCTCACCTAGTATATTTCACAAAGCCCTTTGCTTCTAGGAGTCACATCCCCCTTTTTGTCGACATCAACACAGTTTTCCAGAAGGGTGACAATATCTTGACTCTCATTACCTTTCCAATGAGCGATCTAGAACGACACAGGGAGAACTACAATTGCTCCCTGCTATCGTTGACCCCCATAACATTCAACTTCAACACTTTCTCATGTTATGTTGGGTCTTACTTTGCGACTATTGCAATTATTTATTATATTTTCCGAAGACCTCTAACCTGGGCTGGGCTATAAATGCCTACAGAATCCGTGATATTTCTTACAGATGTCACTGCCTACTGTTCAGAGTATGTTCCTTCGTAGAATTGTCTTCTGCCTTTATCATGACCAGCCCCAAGGGTGTTGCAGTTGTCTACATCAACACATCATTCCTCTTTTGAGTTACATGACATGAGCATGGGGCATGCCCACCTCATTTGTACACAGTTTATTTTTACACACCTTATGGAAGGTTGGGTTCTACAGGTTCCCTTCTCCCTCCAATGAGTAACTCTTGACAATCCCACTATCACTCTCTCTTACAATGACACTCTCAGTAGAAGAAACATTGATATATTTCGGCTATATGTATGTTGCTAACCTCATCCATTAGGGGGCATCTGTTATCATTGAAATTTCGCCCGCAAATGGTTACAAGAATTTAGCATCGCCAAACAGTTATGAGGTCACCCATGGAACAAAATTATCACAAAATCATTTCCAAAGGGTCAAAAACTATACAACCAGTGAAAAAATTAAAGTGCATTATGACTACATAGAGCTTATGCACACATGCACAAAATAGAAACGCAGGAAACACACACATGCGCCCGATGCACGACTATTGTCGTAAAAATCCATGCACCTGAGAAATGACGCATTTATGAGAGTGGCGGCCTCCCACCCACTTCTGGTTCAGCTTCCAAGTTAATTTGACACTCAAATCTGGACTGGATTCAACTGGGTGGATGGTCAAAGACCTAAAAATTCCCTATTTAGCCTCTTTACACACTACAAGCTAGTTGCACAATACCTCAAAGAGGTGCTATAAAAAGGCCATGGGTGCTCTTCATTTTTCAAGGAATTCAATAGAAAAATTATGTTGCCACTAATCTCTTGAGGAATCCTCTATTCTCATCAAGAGTATACAAGCATCATTGCATTGGGCAATCCATCTCACCCCTTGAGTGGATTAGAAAAGAATTATTTCACCATTTTCATTTTCAAAGTTGTAAGAAGAGCTTATTTGTGGGGGTCCAAGAGCCCTCCCTTGGAGGAAGAAGGGACTCATAGTCCTCTTTCTTCTTGGTGTATTCTTTCACCAATATCAACCTTACCATTGGTGACATGGGTCTTATTGTTTCTTTTTTCCTTATTTCCCTATGTTCGTTAGTTTAGTTGTTATTTTATTTCTTAGTTTATTTCTTAGTTGTTCTTTTATATTTCTTTCTCTAACCCTTTTCCTTACAGTTGTCCTGCTTAGCAAACCCAACTAAGCTTGCAAGCACCTCTATTCTTCTCTCTAAGGTGACGAAAGAGGCGCAACACTTATGGAAATGTAGAAAAGGGAATGTACAGCTATAAGGTAGCCTCTATTTAGAACGACGTAGTACGCCTCTCCTATCAACTGATCATAGGAAAGTTAGTTCACAAGAAACAACCAACCCAAGTCACTGGATTCGTAGTAGACCTCACAGGAAAGTGTGTGGAGGGCCTACAAATGAATTGGGCATAGTACTTGGTAAACCAACTAGATCTCGACTGCAAAGAATCCTAGGACCAAGGATATGAGTTCCATTTCAGTTTGATCCTGATCCTGATTTCTTTCATTGCATGGGAGATGCTGGAAGGTGTGACCTTCTGGAAGGTGTGACCTTCTTGGACATCAAGCCATTTGAATCATTGGTTGTAAATTTCAGTACCCTGTGGTACTCGAACGATATGAATAAAAAATGATAGTCAAATGTCATGTTTCATTCATATTATAATCATTTGAAAGTAGCTATCCATTCTACATCGTGCATCACTCTGAACACCCTCTACAGGTTTCAGCCCCTGATGAATTTCAACGCAGAAAGACACTTTCTATACATCACAGCACACGCTAATGAGCACAAGAAATAGTTACAGTCCTCTTATATACTAACAGAAGAAGATCTGGAGGAGATCACAAAGGAATGGTCGATAGACCTCCTTGTTCCAGCCGAACCTGCGGACATATATTTTGTAGACAGTCCAGAAACTACGTAGGATCTACCCAGACCTAGCATGTGATAGAAGATCAGTGAAGTACAAGACTTAAGTAGTGCCTCGGTGAAGACTGCTTCCATCATGCCAGAGCAAGAGGGTGATGGTGAAGAGTTATAAGAAGTTGAACATAAGCACAGAGACGAAGTATATATTTTGAAGAAGAGGAAGGGTTCACCTCAGAAACCTTCTTCTCAGAAGAAGTTCAAATCTCCCATGACTAAGTTGCAGACCACACTGATCCCATGCGACTTCAATTTTGTCGTTGTAGCCCTGAATGATGATGTGCTAGATATAGTAGATACAGAGGAGGTGAAGCAGGAGTATATGTATAATCGTATTGATATTGAACTCCAAGGGGTGCAGCAGGCACTACAGTCTAGTCGCGTAGTCTCCACTACGCCTCTAACATTAGGAACATCAAAACTAGGGGATGAGCTAGCTCAACTCCACTAGATTGTTGATACAGTCGAATCTCACCTTTGATGGGCTCAAGAAGAAACATCGCAAGCCACTCAAGATTTAACATAGGTACAGGGAATTCTTATGCAACAACGTAGCACTTCAGAAAGAGAAAAGATTGCTCTCCAAGAAAAATGGGATGCAGAAAAAGCAGAGCTACAACAAAGAAAGGAACAATTGATTGTGGAGAAACTCAAGATAAAGGAACTGGTCAATAGATCAATTCACTCTGTGACTGTCATTGAATTATAGACATAAGAATGGGTTCCATAGTAGGTGGCACAACTGATCAGAATCTGGACCAGGGGTCTAAAATTTGCTGAATTTTCAAAGTGCTCGGATTGCGACGAAAATGGTGCCATTGCGTCCGTCTCGTTCTCTTGATTCCAGCGGTATATTTACTTTCACAAACGGAGTCCGTATGGAGAAGTTATCAAGGTCTGTTCGCCGAGCCAAACAGGAAAAAAAAAGAGGATGCTGACTGGGCAGGCCGTACTGCCACGTGGCAGGGCCGTACAGTGCTGACATGGTAGAAGTACAGATGACGTGGCTGACAGTCGATGTGGCAGTCTGTGATTGGTTACAATTGGATGAATTGTATGGTGACACGTGGCACATTTGTGGCAAGTTGAAAGGTGCCACGTGGCCCAATGAAGGGCTGCCACGTGGCACCCATTTATAGGTTGGTGGTAATTGTATGGTTTGTTAAAATTATTCGGAGGCCACGGGGTTCGACCCCTGGACCTCCCACTCATACAAAGCTTTAACAATGGGCCAACCGCCAATGCGCCACGCGTTGGCTTTTAGAATGGGTATGAACTTTTAAATATTTGAATTTTAAACTATGGTATGGGCGTGGGGGTAGCCCCAGCCCCCCCCAGTCACATTGACCCTTCACATGACCATCGTAAAGCGGAGGATTTGCGGACCCATGGTCCCATTATACAACATCTGGCCGTGTGTTGTTGTATATGACGCGTAATGGCGTGGGAATTATATTGTTTAAAATGGCGCGATTCACCACGGTTATATTACATATTGGCATGTGACCATTCGTGTACCCGGAGGGCATGGTTTAAAACTGTTAGCACAGTGGCAAGGTATGGTATAACCACTGTATACACCGTGTGGTTTTGTATTAAAATATTTAACACACGATTTTGCATGTGTTATATACGCGCGGGTGTAATGTAATGTTTGGGCGCAAAATATACATTGCAAACGAACCGCGGTCACATTTTATGCCATACGACCAAACCTTGTAACGTTTGGAGCACGGTTCCATTTGGTTTCAAACGGTTACATTTTATGCCTTGGTTATTGTGCACGGGAATGGTGTTTCACTCCCGGTTCTATGTGTCATTTCATATGACCAAACGTATATATTGCGTGTGTTTTGGGTCACCACACGGTTCCAGGTTTCAATACACATGACCTTGTAAAACGTGCACGGTAATTTGGAGTTTTACCAACGGTTGGACACTTGTCAAACCCAGAACGAGTCTGGCAATCTTAGCCCTATTTTTGTGCGCGGGGTGTGGCCACATGCGCCCAACACCTCCGAGCTTGGGGGCTGGATTCCGGGTAATCGTTCGACATT
The DNA here is from genome assembly GCA_010110895.2 of Picea sitchensis. NCBI lineage: Eukaryota > Viridiplantae > Streptophyta > Pinopsida > Pinales > Pinaceae > Picea > Picea sitchensis. The sequence goes on from SNQJ01S0062342.1 coordinate 53,534, forward strand.
TTGCACCATTTTCGGAGCACGCATGGGTGTTGGGTTTATGCATGGGAAAACGCCTGGAGCTAGGTTCGGATTGACACACAGGTGCAGAAGGGCGAACAGGTTGCAGAGCTTGAAGGGGAAAAATGGTAGGGGCCATAACTTTTTGAGTTTTTGACCAAATCAGGTGCCGAAAAAGCCCAGCTAGGGGTTTTTGGATGTTCTGAGTCCATTGGTGAGGTTTTCACAGGAATTTGAAGAGCCCATTTGTAGGGTTTTCACATTTGAATATTGATGAAGCTTGAGGAAGCTTGAAGCCCTCCTTGTTTGAGGCATTGCTCAGGTGAGCACATAACCATTTGCTGAGACTGAATAGTCATTTCTGACTGTTTATTATGCTCTGAACACATTGGGATAGGTTTCAAATCCATTGGAGGACTTCTACAGGTATTTTTGCCTCATTCTTGCTCAGGGAATCTTGGAGGCCACTTGTAGAAGAGGTCATTGCTGGATGAGCCATTGTCCATTTGCAGAGTTTTTACAGTCAAATTTGGGGTTTTTATGTATTCTGAACCCAATGGTATAGTCTTTAAATCCATTGGAGTTGAGCAGCAGCTTGTAATGAGCATTTTCCAAACTAATCCCAAAGAGCCAAGTCCATTGAAGGAGGCTCAAGGAGACGTAGCCCAGAGAGGGGTGAACTCCTTTATCATCTTGGTATTGCTGTGATTTTGATGTGTTATTTGCTGCATTTTATATTGTTGTACATTGAATTATAACACATGTTTCACCTTTTAAAAGATCATTCCTCACACATGCACATTGACAAGAAGAAGCCTAAACTTAACACATAAACCAGTTTGCACATTTTAAACACATGAAGCAAGGTCCTGTTAAGATTTATTTTATGAGGTAGAGGGTGCTTGAATAGCATAACAAGTCATCCTTCTATTTTCAGATTAGGTTGGTATCAGGGCATAGTTTATTTTGCTCATGTATTTGCCAATGATAGCTTGAGTTTTAGCTGTTGGTATTTGTGCAAGTTTTGTATTGAAGTTTGAAATCTTTCAAGTATGGAGGAAGCTTTAAACATTGATAGTTCTCCTACATCTTCCAAATCTAAGTTCTTTGACAAAGAAA